>JAAAKQ030287513.1:4539-49453 GCA_010016005.3 Zanna intricata | reverse complement strand
GGGGGGGGGGGGGGGGGGGGGGGGGGGGGGGAGGGAGAGAGAGAGAGAGAGAGAGAGAGAGAGAGAGAGAGAGTGAGAGAGCAAAGTAGTACGGTTTGATGTCACAAACAAACTTAATTTCAAGGAATGATGGCATGAGAACTTTTTATCTATTAAACACCCAGAAAGTTTGCTTTGTGGGCAACAGAAATATTATTATCATTATTGGAAATTCAATCCATGCTATCAGCAATGTTTGTCTATCCAAGAATCATTTACCATATTGTTTTTATTTATTTACCATATTATAGTTTTATCCATATTTAAAGTTAGATGGTTACAATCTATCCAGTTAATAATTTTTCATATTTTTTATATAATTTTTGAATTCATTTAAAAAATTATCTTAAAATATAGGTAAAATTTTGTTGTCTATGAAAAGGGTTACAATTATGCCTCAAGGTTTTTAGGCAGGTCGTTGATAAACAAATAACTAATGGAGAGAGTTGTCTATCTTTACCATTTTTTTCAAAATATTATTGCTATCAGGCTGTTTACCAAACAAACTACTTTTCTAAATTTCATGATTTTTTTTCTATCTTGTAACATTGATATATATTTTATGTATCTCATTAAAAAAAATGTAATCCATGATAGATAAGGTTTTAAAGTTAATGATTATTTTATTTTGACTTGCCAGATTACAAACTTACTATATTTTATTTGTTTTTAGTTTAAAAAAAGAAGGAAGATTAGTTTTTTAATTTGAGAGTAGAAAGTAATGAAAACCAATTTGAAATGGAATTAAAAGATTAATTTTTAATGAGGCAAAATATTTTGTTGCTGGTACAAAGAGAGAGGATTAAATGTCAAGGTAAATATAATTAAGAAATATGAAAAATTATATCTTGGGTATTGATAGGAATCTGGATTATAGGTTCTACATTCTAACAAGAAGGAAATGTAAATATCAGTCACCTATAATGGAAGGAAGGATTGCTATTAAACAGTTAAATTTATTATTATTATTATTATTTCCAAGTATGCAGAAAGCAAAAATGTACAGTATACACAATGTATAATTAAGAATTTCCTATTGTGTAGTTCAGAACATGGAAGGTTAGGAAGAGAGATGAAGAATAATTATTAGTTGTAGAGGTGGCTTCACTTTGCAGAAATTGTAGAATTTTAGGGTTCTTATAGAAGAAATTAATAAAGAGAAGAATTATGGAAAAAAATGCAGTAAAAAAAAGAGGGACATTGTAGAATGAGGATGTAGCTTGGCTAGAAAGATATTTAAACAAACTCCATAAGAAAAAAGAAGTTGGCAATGACCTTGAAGGTGTTGGGTGTCGGGAATGGGGAGAATGAAGCTGGATGGTAGTACTTGGTAGGACAGAAGAAGCTGATTGTCAGATGTATGAGACAGTATGTGTAGCTGTAAAATAAAATACCAATAGAACAGTTAGGTTACAAATAATATATTTTTATTTGTTTTTATGCTACTTTGCCATGGCTAGTTTCTGTATTAATTATAGAATTTATGAAACAAATTAACATAAATAATTAAAATACATACCAATAAATAAAATACATACCATAAGATTTAATACAGTAAATGAAAGATGGAACTGTGAAATATATGATAAAGTAATTAATAATTTATAAATAAATAAGAGTATTACAGAATTAATTGTAGTGATACTGATATTACAAGTTTTAATAAAATAAACATTATGAAATAAATGTATTCCAAGATAAAGACTGACTAAATTAGTGTAATAGAAAGTGAAATCAAATGTATTTAGCTAAATTTAAATGCAGTATTATAATTAGTTTGATCCTTCATCAACTAATGTAGAATATGCCATTTGTTTATCTTTACAGACGATATTGGTTGGTTGAAGAAATACAAACAGTTCTAATTATTATACATATACATTAGAAATCTTTCATAATTTTATTTTATGATTTTTAAAATAAAATAAATTTTGTAATGATAAACAATTTATATATATTTATTCAAGTGCTTTCATAATGTAACTATTCCATCATCAGGAACTCAAAATTAGTTTTTTAATTTTATATAATTAAAACTTGTAAAATATTTTAGGTTTTAAAAAGGTTTTAAAAGGTGTTAAAATGTTTTTAAAAACATTTACAAATTTTAGTGTGTAAAATTAAAATCAAATTAATTAAGCACTTGAATAAATAAATAAAATTGTTGGTAAGTAGGTTTAATTATTTAATCATTATATAATCATACCAATGAACCATACTCGATAAAAATATTATAAAACAAATTTTATTTTTTATGTTCTTATCAAAATAGTAGGTTATACTTTAATAAACAAAATAAAATCAATAAAACAGGTGTGTTTAGTTAGTAATTTCCATGTGATACTATTGTATAGGTTTTGAAATGTTCATGATATTTCAGATCTTTTTTTCTTTCAATGTCCTTGAGGTTTCTTTTTTTTGTGTTGCAATTCTTAAAAATTGTTTAGTGTTTTCTGATTTAAAATTATTATTTTCATTTCCAGATATCAAATTTATTTTCCTATCTATTTGTTAAAGAGTTTGGATATAGTTTATTTGTATAAGTACTCAAATCTACTTACATCGTTATTACTGTTACTTATGTCTTATTACTGCTGTGTAAATTTTGCCCTGTAATCACTCTGGTACCTTTTTGTTATTACACAATATATTTTAAATGTTGTTACAGTTATTTACTTTTGAATTTTAATCGTTTTACTCAAGTTAACATCATGTTGTAGAATTGATCCTTGATATTTGATTTATTCAGTATAAGTATTCCATCTAGTTTGATTAAATGATCTACTTTTGAATTTTATCCTTGCCCTGCTTATCAATCTGCATTTTCCAGTCCTTCTTTCCACTTCTCATTCTAATTATCTATATCTTTTTTGTTTCTGCCAGAATTTCATCTGTAAATGTTTTCTGCCATGGTGTCTCCTTTCTGATCATTTGTATTATAATTTATATCACAAGACTAAAGATTGATTCAAGGCTGAGCCTTGAGGGATTTTGATAATTATATTATCATTCCGATTCAAAGTTGAAATAGACGGTTATAGTTATTTTTCATTGTTGCAATAATATATTGGTTGTTTAAAGGATTCATTGCTTTGTAAGTTGTTTCTTGATAGTACTGTAATTGTTTTTCTTTTATAATAGTTAAAAATAAAGCATTACATTATCTTTAAAAGAGGCTTCATCAGTCTTGAAGTTTTTTTTAAGTGTAAAGTTGTATTTATGTATTAAAAGAGAATTAACTGCCTTCAGAAATTAATCTTGATTAATGATAATTAGAATCATTGAAATATGCGCCTATCACACAGTAAACTGTGTTTAATTCTAAACACTCTTAGAAATTATGCAAAGAATTAATAAACTGTAAATAAAACAATAAATCATAGTGAATCAAGAAATCATTAGGAAAACTTCAATTTAGACCGAGTTACAGAATCCATTGTTTAGTTTCTTAGTAGAAGAAATGTTATTGACAGTACTTTGGCAAAAATTGAAATGTTAGGATTCTTATGCTGTAAATGATACAATTCTTTTTGTTGAAACTGAAAAGAATACAGAAATTACAATTACGGATTCAATCTTAGAAAAAATATTCAGATAAGTAAGAGTAAATTTAAGGTAATGAAATATGATAAGGAAAGATATAATAAGATATAATACATATACAAATCATTCAAATATTCGGTAAAAATCATCTGTACTTCAATATTTAGGACTTTTAGGTGATCTGATCTAATCTGAGTTAATTATTATTGAAAAATTTCTATGTATTTTCAGGAAAAGATATAAAACATAGTTGTAAAAAGAATGATGAATGCAAAAATAAAAATCACAATAAATATTTTTATGCCTTCTCTGGTTTATGTATCAGAAAGCATAAAGTTACTGTAGAAATTTTGGTAAAAAGGGATTAAGGTTAACAACTATTGAAATAAAGGTTAATAACTGCTAAATTAAAAACAGAATACTCTGATGCAGGTGGTTTATAATAAGGTATTGGATCGATTAAGCCAGGTCATGAGATGAATGAAAATAGGAAATTAACAGTGATAGAATCAAAATGCAGAAAATTATATTGATAGAATAATGTGTAAGAAGGCGAAGACCTTTTAGGAGGGAAAATAATAGTAAAGGACTGAAAAGTGTCTAAGAAATGGTTAGAAGAGTCCAATTCTTAATTGTAGAATCTTAAATTGTAAGATTGATTTAAAAAAATAACCTCGTTTTTGGAATTCTATGTGCCCAGTTTAATTTTTAAAAACAAATGTTTTGGCACGGTTTAATACTTTTTTCAGAGAATGAATAATGCATTTTCTGAAAATGTTATATTTTTTATCTGTAAACATTTTGTGTTTAGGGGCAGTTTAATTTAGAGCAGACATGTAGATTTATAATAATAAAAGCCAGGTAATTTATGATAGAAGTTTTGCCATCTGCGATTTACAAAAGTCCAGATCGTCCAGTTTCTCCTATATGATTAGTTAAATATTAAGAAACTAGAACATAAAGTTTGCAGTGTAATTATAGATGTTATAAGTGAAATGGTAAAATTTCAAGATTGATTTATTAATAAAATGAGAAATATTGAAATAAGAAATCTCTGGACAAATCAGAGGTTTCACATTGCTAATGTTAAATGTCCAAAAAAATATTTGTATGATAGTACAGCATTTTATGATTATAAGATATAGTCAATAGGAAACTAACCAGATTTCCATGATGTACTGGTAGCATCTAGGTCTTCCATCCGGAAGTCTTGGGTTCAAATCCTAGTCAGGCATGGGATTTTTCATAGATACAAAAATTTCCATTTCATATTTCTGTGCACAAGCTTTGAAGCTTATATGGTGAATTAATCATCCCAAAAAAGGTACTATTTTTTAAGACAAAGAATATATGTTTTTCAAAACTAGATTGGTTGGTAATATTCAAAATAAAGTAATTTTTAGGTGAATTGGAGAAGAGTAAATTTTGTGATAAGATCTTATACCTTGTTTTTGTTTAGAATATTAAACCATATATTATTAAAAAATGTAAGATGCTTGGTTGGAGAAATTAAAAGGATAAGCCCAAAACTGAAATAAACTTAAATTATAAAATTAATATTTTCTGTAATCTACATAATCATTGTTATTTATGTTTTTTAAATTTGTATTTTAATATTAAAGAAATTTTATGATTTTTTTTTCTAATTTGAGGGCATTAATATAAAAAATAGAGGCAGTACAAAATTGGTAGATTTACATGATGCAATATGTTCATGATAAGTATAATAAAAAATTAAATTGACTCCACATTTAGAATTAAGTCCTTTCTTTCAAAAATAATATATAATTGGCTGTTAAATCTAATATACTCTATTTCAGTTTAGTTTGAAATAAGTTAAGTGACCTTAACTCACTACTATTGGCTAGAATTAGATTATTCAATTAAGTGCTTAGCTTGATTTAACTTAAAAGTTTTTTTCTAAAGATTTGTCGTTATGCAAAATTATTTTTTTTGTATAATTTGATGGTAACTTTAAATTATTTCTGAAAGTCTCATTATTTTATCATTTATACTGTTTTTAATTGTATTTTTATTTTTAATGATTTTGTTCCATTTTTTAATAAATCATATTTATAGAGTTATAATTAACTATTATAACTCTAAAATTTTGGTAATTAGCCGTTTAAAATTTTGGTTTAGAATTTTGTATTTCAGAGTTAATCTGGAAAATATTAATTACAAATTAAATGATCATTGGGTCATCAATTGTTACTCTGGGCTTGTCTTTTTTTCTAAGGAAAAGAAGGGAAAACGTAATATCTCTGCAGGCGCTCGTCCGATTTTCACGATTCAAACGGCGTATGCATCAGCAGGTCGAGCGCCAATTGCTAACTGTTTATTCGCATCGGGTGCACTCTTGCTGGACCGGATCTTGGTTTTCCGGAAATTAAATTTTTTAGCCCTATGTTTTGATTGCACTCGCCCACCGTAAAGCGTACCGATCCGATCTTTCGCTAAATACGCTCAAACCTGTGCGCTAGCGCAGCTGTAAAGTATAACTTATGAAAATTAAAAAGTAGAAAATAAAAATATGAAAACATTTTTAAAACGCCATACTTAAATTAAACGCGCTAAAATTTAAAAAATAATTTTAGGATGTTATCTGAGATTTGATTTGAAAACAAGCTTTGATAGTGATATGTAAGATTATATGAAAGTCATAGTTTCAAATTAAAAACTTGATGTGTTAGCAAGTTTTTTCTAATGCGTGTGAATGGCCTAAAGAGTAAGATGCAAACACAATAAGGAAGAATTGGCAAAAATATCAAATTTTTTACTTGAAGCCATGACTTTCACATAGTGTTATATATTAACATCAAAGCTTGTTGTCAAATCCATTCTGGAACATGTACTAAAATTATTTTTTACCTTTTAGTGGTTTAATTTAATTTTATAAATTTTTTTACATAATATTTTTTAATGTGATTGTTTTTCTTATAAAACAATAAACTATAAAAAAATGTAGGCACCGGAATTTACCGGTCACTAACGGATAATACCGATTCTTTAATATGAATTTCTAGAGTTAAATTTCTAATTTAACTTTCGTTATCATCTTTTAGTATTAAAAAAAAAAAAATTTTTACACAAGAGGTAATCAATTTTGGATACCTAATAATCCCATTTTGAGACGCCTCCCACCAGGGCAAACCGCTCGGAAGGGCCTAGCTGCGGAGGCGTGCCGTAGGCACGCCCTACAGTTAGTTACTGAAGAAGTGAGTATTTAAACAAGTGAATTTCACTTCACTGACTGTATGATTTTTTTTTTTTTTTTTTTTTTTTTGGGACAAGTGTTATACAATGTGGTACACAATTATAATATATAATTATCCATTATACATTATATTATAATGTATAATAATTAAATGTAAAATTATCCTTTGCTGTTTTTAATAAAATAATTTTCATTGTAGCCTGTGTCTCATGAGTGAGCATTCATACTGTACACAATTTTTTAAAGTTTAAAAAAAAATTGTTTTGTCTTGTTTTACACTAAGTGTCGCCACAAAAAAAGTTTGAATAATCAATACTATTCTCTGTTTTATGTACATTTATTGTTTTACTTATTTGACATAAATATTCAAATATTTTAATAGTATTATATTTTTAAATTCAAAAGTCATTTTAGTTTGTTAACATATATGTGAATGCGATAATGGTTTCCATTTTATATCTGATTTATATACTATTATTAGAGTAATTAATATTATGAGGAAATAATATTGTAATTTTAAAACGGCTGATTAAAATTAGTTACTAGTTTAACTTCATTTAGAAGATTAAAGATTGATTTATAAGAAAAAGTTTAATTCCTTAATTCTACTTTTTTGGATAGTTACATCTTGAAAGTTTTTATAACATTTTTCTTAAGAGCATGTTTAGGTATTGTTATTGTGATGAGACAACTACTAAATTTGTTATTATAGGTTATGTCCACTGTCATCTTATAATTCTGTTTTCCAAAATGTTTTTAAAGTTTAAAAATAATAATGTATTTGAACTGCTGTTATTTTTTTAAATATACATATTTTTTTATTTTTCAATTGTATTCCATTTACTTATTGTGTTAGTAATTTTTAAAGTATTAAATTCATTTAATTGAAAAAAAGGTCTTTTGATTTTATATTGCTGTCGGTTAATTAAACTAAATTTTTAGTTAGTAAAGTAATTTTTTTGTTTTTAATTTTGGTTCATATTTATTTTATGTGTGGAATTAAATATAAGATTTGACAGCTTGTTTATATTGTTATTGCATGTGTATTTTTGTGTATGCATATGTTAATTCATTTGTCAAGTTTAGAGCTTGTTTTATTTTCAGTATCTGTACAAATTTAGCATATTGTACTTACAGTTTATAATTCGATATAGCTCGTGGCGTTGCTACTTTTGTTTTTTATAATTGCATGTTGTTGTATTCTGTTGAATATCATTTGACGGCTAGTTTTTGATGATAAGTGCCCTCCTTAATGTGCTAACAATAGCTCTCTACGTTTCTTCTCTTGATACTCATCTCCCTTGATGCTGTAAGCAAAGGCGTAAGCTGTTCTGGCAACTGACTATACATACAGTTCTGTAAATTATTCATTGCCAGTTGGCTCGTTCAAAGATTTTGCTTCCCAATATTTCATTTGTTTTGATTCCATATATTCTTTATTTACTGACTTTAGTATTGTCATAGATTTTATTACTTTACATATATTTTTTTAATTTATTATTTAAAAATTTAAGCGATGTTTTATAAAATTGGTTAAAAATTTACACCGGTAGAGTACATATTGTTTAAGTGGTATTTACATTAATCCAGATATAATCATTCAATTTTTGTTCTTAAGTTGATTAATATATTAATATTTTCTTTCATTTACTGCTAAAATGAAAGAAAATATTCTTATTTGTGAATTTGGTTTTTTTTAAATTTGTAGTGCCTTATTTACAAAGTAAATTTTGAAAATTTTTTGGTACCATTAAACTATTTGAATTTTAATAATAAATAATTAAAATTAGTCATAAATTCTGCTTATATGTGCTATTATTAAAATCCTTGATGCTACTATAGAATTATGATGCTATTGTTAGAATCCTTAAGCATTTTCAGTTAAGGTGAGATGTTTTAAATAAAAATAAATTAATTAAAAAAATAAATAAATAAAATAAACAATTAATTTAAAAAATAAATTACTGAAATACACAATAATCCTTTTAGATGCTGTCATTAATCTAAAAATTGATTTTTAATGGTAAATCAGGTTTTTAATTGAATCGTAGAACTTTGTGTAATGACTACACAAATTTTATTTGTCTGTTAATTTAAAAGTTAAAGTTAAAAAAGTATTTCACTTGAGTAGTTTTACATAGATTCATGGGTTAATAATAATATAATAGGCTAGTGTTCAGGAGGTTATGGGTTCAAGATATGAAAAATTTGATAAATATATCCAGTTTTTCCCCTAATAAAAAAGTTGTGCTCAGTGTTCTTCCCTCACTAGGTTCAGTAGAGAATTCTCTGTAAAAACCTTTATTTTTATGAAAATTGTTTACAATTAATATTTGCTTTACTTGTTCTTCCCTGAAATCTTTTACCAGAATACTTCCAATATGAATAAATCATAAAATTTTTCCTGAAAAATTTGGGAAGAAACTCCAGTTTTAAGTCAGAAAGATTTCTGTAAAATTGTTTAAAATTCTATCTGCAATAGTAACTTTTATAGCTTCTTGGAAAAATTAAGGTATCTTGGGAAAATGTACAGTGAGGTAAAACAGTTTGTCAAAAATCGTATGAACTCTGATCAATATTAAAAAGAAAATTTCCTTAAAGGTTTAACTTTTTTTTGGATGATGCACATCTGGCTAACCTTTGCTTCACTCATTACTGTAGGTCCATACACTAGGCATGCCTCCTGATGAATTTCAGCAGCTGAAGATTCCTTTGCACACAGAAATTACATCACAGTGCGCACTTCACAACTGGTGGGAGAAACAATTGTCGTGGACATTGCAATCTGCATTCACTGGCAGGCAAACTACTACAGTATCAACAGCTAATATCCGGCAATAGCCGATAGATGGCCCTGCATGTGTGAAACTGAGTTCAGACTTGTTAATATTTAAATATAAGCGGTTGGCCCTTACCTTATGAATATGCCTCATATTTATGAATGTTCAATCATTGATAAAAAGAATAGTTACTTATTCTTAAAAAGTTATAATTCCACTTCTATTAAACCAGACGACAGAACTGTTTTCAAGTTAGTTTCTTATAAGTATTGCACAAGTCTCCAGATATTCCATATTACTTTGTGGATTTGGGACCCGACGGCAGCCATGACCCTTATTTGTGACGTGTTAGTGAGGAGTAGTCTTGTACAAACTCATGCTGACCATACCTGAGATGTGCGGTTAATTAAAATCCAACCATCAAAGAACACTGGGGTCTACTATTTAGTATTCAAATCTATAAAAAAGAAACTAACTTTTACTAGAATTTTGAAAGGCCCTTCTGATGATTCTTTTGTCATTCAAAAAAAAAAATTATTGAATTTAAATTAAAGGAGGTTCCCATCAATTTATTTAAAATTCAATTAAAATATTTTCTTTCGCAAAATAAATATTATTCTGTCAATGATTATAAAATAATACTAATTAAAAAATTTAAAAAAAAATGAATTTTCTGCAACCTGTTAACGTGTATCTATACATGTTCTTTTATAATTTTCATTAATACCTTCTGAATTTTTATTACAAAAATAATATTAATTATTAAAGTAGCTACAAATCTGGCAATAAATTACAAACAAGAAGTTATAACTTATTATTATAATAATATGCACAAAGTTAGAAGTAATGTAGTTATAAATAGATCCCTCATCATTTAATGTAGACTTAATCGCATACAGAGTTAGAACAAGATTGTTATGGATTATTCTTAGAAGGAAAATGAAGTATGTAAATAGAGAATTATTTAAAAAAAATTTTGTTTAGTAAATTTTGTGATATTGGATCCATGGTATCCATACTCCCCATATCCATGACAAGTTGTAATAAATATTAAATGATATTAGTGCCTCATAAACAGAAATCATCATTCCTAATTCCTTAAAATCTTTGTACTATGTTCTTTAACCCAGCATAAAGATATTAAGCAAAAAACATTGCAATACTCGTACATGCTTCTGAAAAATTTCAATCCTAAAGTAATGTTTTTTTTTGTTAGGCAATGTCATAAAATATGAAGATTTGCAAAAATCCCAGTAGAAAAATTTGACCTGAATTTTATTTCTGCTTATGTAGTATGCTTCATAGCTGTAAGTATTACTGTGTAGCTGAAAAAATGAAACTTAAGTATTAATTATTGCATTATATGTTAATTGATGATTTATTTGCTTGAATAATTTATTTTTTTATATTGCACAGATTTGAAATTTTAATATTAGGTTAAATGAAAGAAATAAAAATTACTGCTGTAAAAAATGGAAAACTAGTGTAATGCATTAGTCTTAATAGTCGTACAACAAATGTATTGATTTTTTTCTAATAATACTTTAATATATTCATATATTCACAGAATGTATGTAAATTACATTAGTAAAAAAATGCATGTTTCTCTAGAAAATAATAAAAATTGGGTCTGAATTTTAATTTATGTTTTAATAGTAATAATATTATTAAATGTTATGTTTAGAAGTAATTTCTTTTTTAATTCAGTATTAAAATTTAGTATTAGGATTTTTTTTTATATTTACAATTTATTTTTATTATGTGAAAGTTTAAAAATTTGTCGTGAAAGAATATTGTTGATTGTTTACGAGAAATGTTGAAAACATTTTTCCAAAAGAAATTTATTTATGTATTTATTCTGTTTATAACATCATACAATAGTGGAATTGGCAAAGTTCACAAATATTACAAAAATGATATTAATTAACAAAACATGTATGAATCTTTCAATAAATTACAATCAAGAAGATATAATATTATGCATCAATTTAGTAGCACTACATTTGTAAACAGGTCCCTCTTTTTTTTTTTTTTTTTTAAGTATAAATTTTTCCCATTTGTATGTATGTAAGTATATCAGAGATCATACCTTTAATTAGATCTGAAATTTCCTTGTTTAGTTGTATTGATGGATCTTCTTTTAAAACGTTTAAGATCTTTCATTAAATTATTTAAATCTTGGCTCTTTTCTTTAAATGTTGTAGAACATTATATTTAATACCATAATGAATAACATATTGCGTGTAATTCTACATGTGTTAGTACAAATTAGTACATGTGTTACTGACGGGTATGATTCCTGTCACTTATAGTTATTTATCCCGATATTTTTATTTTATGTGCTGTGCTAGTATTTTATTTATTGATTCATTTAATATCCCTTAAGTTTACCAATATCTTGCACAGCTTTCTTGATTTGATGTCTATCATAGTCATATTCCTTGTTCATTTAATGAGTGTAAACATAGCTACCTATGTCTTTGAATCCATAAGTCCAAATGTTTTATAAATAAAGTGTCCGACAACATTTCAGTGGTGGCTGTAAAGAAAGTATTAATGAGCCGTTAGGATTAAAGTATAACTTACTCAAATCATTTGGCCATGTAGTTTTCTTATTCCTACACAGAAAGGCAAGCAGTAACCTTTCCACAATTTGTGGAAAGCCTGCCAATTTTATAATATTTATAAAATAATATTTCTAATGTGATTGTGTAATATATTTATTTAATAGTTCTAATAATAATTGTTAAGTAGTTTTTCTAATATAATAATATCTCTAATATAATTTTTTAATTTATTAAACAATTTTTTTGTTTAACTTCCGGAACCACAATTAAGTATATATATCTTCAGAGGGATGAGATGAATTAATGAATTGTAGTGTGTATGAAAGAATGCCATGTCTGACTGGGATTTGAACCCGGGACCTCCGGATGAAAGGCTGAGACGCTACCACTCGGCCTCAGAGGCCGGCTGTTAAATAATTTATTTCCCACAAATATAATGTCAGATCCAAAATTAAATTGTTAAACATATTAAACTTTTGTTGTTCCTAACTTTATATTTTGTTTTTCTTTCCAAGTTGTATTAAACTTACCTAACTTGTTTCTATTTCAATAAAATTTTAATATTCTATACATTAATTTATATTTTTTAATAAACTGCGCCAGGAGCTGAGAAATATGTTATTTTGCTATGTGTTTTTGTTTTTACTGCTTGTTACTTCCAAACATCTGGATTGATTTTCATGAATTATATATTGAATGATTTTTTTTTAATCGTGTAAGTGAGGCTGAGTTTGTGATAAGTTGAGAAAAAAAATGGCAGCTGGTGGACATGATTTTGAAAACAGTTTGTGCATGAAAAGTAGTCATAAAAATTAAAATTATGTGCAATTATTATTAAAAGTATTTTTGAAATGTTAAGAAAAAATAATTAATATAAATGATTATTTAATGTACTTGCCAACTACACTGAAGATCCAAGATTTGTTTCCCAGACTCTGGAAAATCTAAAGTGAGTCAACCCTTATTAATCATTAATGTATCTTACTAATAAATTTTAAAGTAACAAAAAAAATTAAAATAAGTGTGAAGATCACTTAATTAGTAAAGATAGGTAATTTTAAATAAATTTAAATAGAATTGCTGAAAATGTTAGAAAAATACGTAGTCCACAATTTTAATTGAAAGAGAAGCATAAGAAAAACATGTACTGTTTATAAGTCAAATTAGCTAATGCAATTGTAATGTTATTTATAACATTGAATAATGAATAAATTTTCAAATTTTTGTTTATGTGTAGCGAATGATAGTAGGAAAATGCCACATAGAAATGAAAAACATTTAACTTTTATTATTTGGTATTTGTAAAAAGGATTTTATAAATAGCTAGTCTGGGCTGCTGAAGAATCCTACTGTGATTGGTTTTCTATACATCTCATCCTTCCATCATCCTCAGTCTGCCTCTGCTTTTATTGCATTAAGTCTTTATTTTAATGTTATGTTAACATTCTTGTATTGTCCATTCTGTATACATGTCCCAGCCATATAATTCTTAAAATATTTTTAAAATTTCACTGTGTCCGTCCCATTCATTATGGTCTGAATTTCAGCGTTGGTCCATAATCTTTACTCTCTTCACTATGTCAGTACTTCCTCTCAAAATCTTCCTCCCAAATTTTCTAGGATTTCTTTATCTACCATAGTTAGTCTCATTCTATTTGTTTGTAGTTTATAACTGGGTTCTTTTTATAATTGTGTAAATTTGATTAACTTTGTTAATCAAATTAACAAATTCACGCTCACTTAGCTTGGCTTAGCTTTTTTCTCCAATTCACAAAAAAAAAAAAAAATACTGTAATTGGATATCAACTTGTAGTTACTAAGAACAATTAAAAAAATAGAAAATTTAAATAAACTGTGATGGATTAGTTTTTGACATTAAGTAATATTAATCTATACAAAAATCTGTACACTAAATCAAAATTATGCATAAAAATAATATTGCAGGCTATAAATTATTACATATACAAATATGGCATTATTCAAGGCATACTTTAAATAATGCAAGTTTTGAAATCACAGCAGAGTGTAGCAACAAAATGGGATCATGCATGTGCCTTACTTCATGATCTAATACCATAGTTGACATCAGGTACTTAATTAGTGTGTGCATGAGTGATTTAGTAAGAATACTACTATTACAGAATACTGCCAGATGTGAGGTTGTGATGTTTTAAAACTTTTTTTTTTTTTTAGAAAAAAAGTAATATTGTTAACAAAATTCATTGACACTTAGTGAGTTTTTTGGCCATACATTTTGAATTGTAGTAAAGTTAGCAATAGCATCATTCTTTATAGATTGTCTGAATGTTCATGGTGATTTATAGCTTTAGAATTTTTTAACAAATTTCCTAATGTTTCATACTCTGAAATTTACAAAATTGTGATTAAGGAACTTTTAGTTACAAATAGTGTGGAAATGGGTGCTGAAAATCTTAACAGATACGCTTAAAAAGAAACATCTGGCTTCAGTTAAAAATCTGTTGGAGCATTTGAAAATGTAATAGATGGGCCATGAAACTGCATTATTATTGCAGGTGAAACCTCAATTTTGTACACAGTTATTGCATGAAAACATCTACGAAAGGAAAGAAGGTAATTCAAAACTTGATAACAAAGCAGGTTTGTTATTCAGTGGGATTGTGCTTTTGTATAAAAATACTCAACATCAGACAGCTGTTCAAACTATTCAGTTGTTGAAAAAACTTTTGACACCAACCCTATAATCCTGACCTTGCACCAAGTGATTATGATTAACATTTATTCATGCAGTTAATTACTCTGATTGCCATAATTAATAAAATAATCATTAAAAAACAAAAAATCCAAATACTAATTATACACATCTACCTGGAATAATTATGAAAAATGAACAGGAAATAGTTAAACAAGTTTTTCTATCTTTTCTTACAGAAATTTTTTCAGAATACATTACGCAGGCACCTGCTTATATCACTATCATATTTAGATGATGCGATACTGATATAAGTTTTTATGTTCTTTAGAAATGTTGTGGTACCTAAATAGAAATTTCATTATTGACAGCTATGCAACATGTATTGGCAAAATATTGCATGCTAGCCATGATGAATTCCTGCTTACTTTCCTTAGCAGATTTTTCACTTTTATCTCAAAAACAATGAATTTTTAAAAAAATTACAAGAGGCAAAAAGTGTTTTTTATTATAGTTTTATGAAATACCATCATTAAAATTACGCTATTTTCATATAAATTAGCATAGTTTTTTACTTTTAATTCCCCCACATAGTGCCTCCCTCCTTTTGGTTAAGACAATTTAAGCTATGTTATTTCCAGACCAAATTACTATCCAAACACCTGTTACTATCCAAAAGTGATTAGATCTGTGAAGCTGTAGAAGGAATAACAGTGTTAACTTGTTTTAAGATTCAAGCAATAGACTTTTACAATATATATATATATATATATATATTTATTTATTTATTTATTTTATTGGAATTAACTGTAATTTTAAAAACGTGTCTTTTGTAATTATGAGAAGTGGTCAGACTATTAATGAAAAACAAGGATTTTTAAACTTTTTATTCATTAGTGTTATTATTGTAATTTTGTGAAAAATATTTTCTAAAGTTTTTGATAATTTTAGGTGTAGTTAAAGAGTGATCTTGTTCCTGTTATGTTGATGTAATCCTAGTTAGTAAATCTCATTTAAAATTTGCTTTGAATTTCTGTATGGGATAAGTCGTAAAAGCTTTATTTCTTTGTTATTATTAAGACTGTGCTGTTATTATTGTGGGTGTCACTATTAGGCATGAATGAAGTTTATTATACGCTTATGTTAGTAGTACAGAATATTTTAACTTTGTTCAACCTACAGTCATTTATTTTTTTTTTAATCTTTTTATTTGCTTCTCGTTGAATATATCTACAAAACATTTGCTGTCTGGCTCCTGCAGATGTTTCACGCATTAAATTGGTCTTTTGTAACAGTTTATTATTTGAAAATAAAAGCAGTACTAATTTATTTTTTTTAATTTTATAAATTCCTTTTAATTGAAATTGCTGAAATGATAAAAGAAATAAAAAAAAAAATTATAAAAATATATTAATTTACAATCTCTAGTGTGCTAGTATAAATTAATAAAAAAGTAATTTTTAATAAAAGTTTGGTTACTATATTTATTTTTGATAAAAATATAGCATATTTGTTCTGAAAATATTAATAGAAAATTAGTTAAAAAGAGAAGTTTAGTAAATGATACTAATAAATTAGGTCTGATATTACTAATTCTATATAATACATTGCCAATGTAATAAATGGTTTTTCTCCTTATTTATGATTAAAATTTGCTTTTGTTCATCCATTGTTCATATTATTAAGTGGCAATATGTGAAGAATATGACAATAGTCAACAGCACTTGTTTCTTTTTAAAATATTTAAAAAGAAAATAAATGTATCATTTAAGTATGGAAGTAAAGAATGATGCAAAAAAACTATTTTACTCTGAGTAAACTTTTGAGCTACAGAAGGATCCATGGTGTCCATATTTCCCCATCCTGCTGATCAGTTGTAACCAAAATTAAATGGCATCATTGATCCATATTCAGAGGTCATTGTACAATATTTCATTAAAATCAGTTTATCCAATATGAAGGTATCAAGCAGAATGACAATTAATGAAAAAGCAAAAATATTAGGTTAGGCTTATTATCCTTGACACCTGAATGAAATTGGTCAAATACATAGAATGTAATTTGTGACGTACTAATGTAATGGAATCATGTAATTAGTACAGATATATAACATAGAATCTAGAAATGATAAAACAGAAAAAGAGAGTTTCTTGCCCCATTTCTTTACGAGAATTAGAATAAGATGACTAAATGCCATCAAAAAGTATGTTATCCTACCTAATTGTGTCAAAAAATGTTTTTACTCTGATTAAGATCTTAAGATGTAGGATTCATAAGGTCTGTATCTCCCTGGTCTTTTGATCAATTATAACAAAAATTAAAGAGCATTTTGAAGTTTATCAAAAACATCTACTATTAAGTGACCATATGTTAAGAATATGACAATTTTTAACCAAAACTTAAGGATATTACTAAACTTGAGGGATAGTAAGGAAATAAATTTCCATATGAGTTCTACATACTCATGATGTGCTAAATATTGTTATATGAATGTGATTTATATATATTACTATTTGATTTAGGCATTACTAGATAGAGCAACTGATCAATTCCAATATATCCTGTTGTAGATATTTCAGTAGTAGTGACTGTGTTATCTTTCTGTACATAAGAAGAGTTTTGACTTTGTTATTTGTGATTTTTTTAGCCAAAAAAAATGGTTAAACTTAATTTTGAATTTTAATATAGTCTTAATACTGTTTTAAGATGTGTGCAAGATGTCTGTAAGAGTTGCAGTGATAGTGTCGAGAATTTCATAAAAATTGAGAATATGTGATGGATGAACAATTAATCTGGCATTCTATGTCGACACATCTTACCCTGACAATTGAAGAAAATTTGAAAGTATAGTTCAGTCTGTATTTGGCATTGTTTACTACCATTTAGGATACTGAAAAGTAATCAGTAAGAATATTAATGAAGCTGTCATTCATCTTCTCCAGTTTTTAAAAAAGTTTAATGAATTTTTTGAGCAAATAATTAGTGGGTTTGAAATATTGGTTGTATTAAATACTTTAATTAAAAAAAAATGTATTTAATAACAAAATATTTATTTAATATAAATAAGAAAATACTAATATAATACTAATACTAAGATGCTAATGAGTAGTAGATCCCACCATGGGCAGTAGCCCAGCACGAGCTAGTTTCCATGATGCATTTTCTCCCCACTACCTGTCAATTCTCAAATAGATTCAAGTTCATCAAACCTACTGGACTACTGGGTATGCATTTACATGTATATTATTATTATCTTTTATGACCGCATAGGATCACTTTAATCAGTGATCACTTTAGTCATATTCAAGTCTCTTTGATGGGGCTGTTTGAGTCTTCCCAGTATTTTTTCATATGTTCCAATCTTTGTGCACTTTCTAGTGTTGAAAATGTTTATGTTGTGAGTTTTTCTCAAAAGAGTCAAAAGAAGAAAGTCAAAAGAGAAAGGGAGTGTGAAGGGAGTGTTTTTGTTCTTGATTTTCTTGTTTAATTTTTTCTTATCTGTGGTGTAAGAACAATTTCCTTCAGATCCTCTTATTTCTATGATCCATCTGCACCCTGTCTTGGTGTTTTTCGAGTCAAGATTGTACTGTACTAACCGTTGCAGAAGTCTTAAATCTTGCATCCTCATGATCTGTCCAAAGATTCGCCTAGTCTTCTCTTAGCATGGTATCAGCGACAGGTTCTATTTAACTGTATACTAGCAGACCTATCAGGTTCACCCACATTGTATAGTTACATGCATTTCCTGTCATGATCAGTGATATTTAGTCAATCAAGGCCCCCTTCACTTGCCCTTCCAGTCTAACCAGGGGCTCTGCACCCTGGGCCTCTTTGTATTTATTAAATTCATAAAAAAAAACATAAAAAATTAAAATTATAAAAAAAAGTGTAAATAAATAATTCAAAATTTCTTTTACAAAATTTAATGTAGTTGTATATATTGACATATCGTCAGTATTGATTGTCATTGTCTATATCGATCGTTGTCTATGTCAGTATCGAATTTCTCAGATAGTTATTATGTAATTAAATTTTTCTAAATATCCCAACCCCAGTGCCACCTAGCAGGTCCATTTTTTGCAAAAATATTTTTTTCCACATAACTAATATATATTCTGAATATGAGCCAAATTGGACCAAAAATACAACTTTTTGAAGTGTCTCAACCCCAGCGCCTTGTAGTGGGCCCAAATTAATTCAGAAACCTCCATGAGTGTTCACACAACAACTCACAAAAGTTTCATTGCAATTGGATGAATGGTGTAGGAATGCAAACAAGAAACACAAACAAGCATTCATTTATATATATATATATATATATATAGATTAAAATGATTAATTCATCACATAAGCTTGTGTGTGGGAATATAATATGATTTTTTGTTTAATTACTTTAAATTAGATTTGTTCTGATTACTGTTTTATTTACAGTTTTTTTTTTTTTTTAATTGTGTAAAATGTTTGAGACTGTAGAATTTGCTTTTATAGTCATCTCTCAAGATGAAGTAACAGATTCACAGAATAAATTTTTGAATCCCTCAATTCTATAAAAACAAAGAGCCTTGAGAAGATCTAACAGCACTAAGCTTTGTGGAAGATACCTTTTATTTAGATAGATACTCATTATTTATAGCTTGACATAATTTTTTTTATTGTGGCAGATTCTTTCAAGCATCTAAATATTTAATATCTAACTGAAGAATGGCTGCTAACAAAGTCAAAAATACTTGAATTAAGTCGTTAGCTAATTATCTAAGAATATAGCTATTTTGAATTACTGGAAGACATACAGTAACAATTCATAAAGAATTTGTCCAACCCAACGTATTTGTCTGCTTACAATGTGGGATCATTTCAATCGATGTAATTGTACTTAAAGCCATAATAAAAATAGAATTGGAACAGAATTGAATGAACCCTGTCAGTCTAGCATTTTCTGTAATGTTTTATATAAAAAAAATTATTTATTTAATAAATATAAAATTACAAATAAAAGTTCTGGGTAATGAAATTAATTATTTCAGGTTTGAGTCTGTAATTTAGACATTTTCAATTAAAGATACACCTGCTATTAAAAAGACAAAAGAAAATAATATAAATAACAGATTTATTAATAAAATAACTTAGAAATTAGTTGAAAATATTTTAAGTAGTAAATATAAATTTTTATATCTAATTTTATTGTGGGAGAGCATTATTTAAGATAAATTATAAAACAAAATAAGAGTTGGACCTCTCCAGTTTTAAGTATGCCCAATTATATATAGATAATTTACTTATAATTTTATTTGCATATTTTGTGACAAGTTTTGTATATAACTTTTTATATTTCGTATTTTAAAACTTGTAAAAAAAATTATACTTGTATACATATTTCTGACTTATACTACAACTTGTCTAAAATGTATTAGATTCTTGTAAAAAAAAGTGAGCTTGGATAAAAATTAGATTTCTATTGTTTCCATACAACGAATAAATTATATTTATCATTTTATAGTCAATCTATTATAAAAATTTTTGTTGTTTCTGATGTCTAAAAGATTTATACTTTTCTTTTAATTATAAGTTATCATTCTTTGTTGTTTAAGAAGTTAGTCTTATTTTTTGTTTGTATTTGTAATTAAAGCAAACTTTCTATAAAATTAATGTCCCCAGTAAATAAAATTTGATTAACAGTTTAGTCTACAGCGACTATCTTGTTTCTACTGTTATTTTAAGTAATTTAAAAAATAAAAAATGTGATTATAGTCTTTGTATACTTCATTTCATATATCAGTTTTTGATTTATCTTAGAAAATAAAGTTAACTTTCACATTATATATGGTATGTTATGATACTGTTATCTTCACAAAGTTTTTTCATCTTGATAGTTTATAATTCTCTTTTCTTTTGAAAAAAAAAGATTAAAAATTTTTTTTAATTTCAGATAAAAAATCTAAAAAGAAACTGTACATATCATTGAAAACACAATGGACCAATCTACCTTGTCAGTTAAATGTGTTAAAAATAATAAAATCAGTTATCATAGATGGTCCACAAACTATAGATATTATGGTTGATATTATTGGTTGGATCATTCAAGTGTTAGATGGTACTTTTAAAGAAGGGTAAGTAAAAAATAATAAATAAAATGTTGTAAAAAGTTAAATTTTATCACTTAATATATTTATTCTTGATTCTTAAAATATATTTTCTTTATTGTTTAATACGTATTTTGTTATTTTTATTACACTACTGCTTTGTGTTTTCAACACTTTTACTGTTGTAAATATAGCTGTGAAACATAGTTTATAGCTAGGTACACCTTTATGCTTGGTTAATGAACATTGCTGTTTCTCAGAAAATCTTAAATTTTAAAAATAACTTAAATAGGAAAAGAGTTTCTTATAATAAAATTTCAGTGCTAAAGTTCATCTATTTGGATGTATAATTTAACCAAAAAATTTAAAAATGTTATTACTAGTTTTAATTTTATATTGAATTAAAAATTATGGTAACATAGAAATTAAAGAACAAATATAATATAAATTACAATTTAAGCAAACACAGTGTTTTTTTACCTCCGACTACATTTATACTATTTTTTTTTTTTTTGAAGAAAGATAGATAAGTTAGTAGATGACTGTATGAAATCTGTATGACTATACTCATCTGATTTTTATGGCATAAACATTTCTGTAAGCTAGTTTTAGCTGTAAACTCTGCGATTCATTGTAATATCTAAAACTGTGATTTCTCTTTAGCTGTGATTCTATCATTTTATGGGTTGGTATTTTTTTGTTTAATATTAATTCAATGTACTTCCATTAATTTTTTTTGAACTAGAAGGCAGTTTTTACCTTTTTTTCATGAAAACCAAAATAAATTTTTAAATAGGGAAATAATTGAAAAATATTTTTCATTTAATATTGAAAATTCACTAATTAGATAATAAAATAAGAGGGTGTGTTCATTCATTGTATTCTTTTTGTACAATTTTAAATTAATTGTAATACGTAGAAAATGTATTAACATTTGTGTAAAAAAACCTTGATTAAAATTTTGAATGTGATAAACCTTGAGTATAATTTACACAGTTTATATAATTTGACAAATAAAGACCACAGTTTTTATAGTATGAATTATACAAGATATTAAATATCATTCAAAATTTCTTGTTAGTGGTAGGTGTTTGCAACAGTAAGCATGTTAACTGCATCACATGGAAACTGGATGAAAGAAGGGGGGGTGGCTGTGTGTTAAATAGTTGTGATCAGATACTTACTTTTCTATTCCCTAACTTCAACCAACACATATCAGCATGTTTGCCACTTGCATATCTTTTTAAAAAAATGCATTCCCTTTCCAGAAAGAAATCTTAAATCACAATCATTTTCAGTCATGGCTTAAGTCAATAATACTTTCTATTTTTTCAGACTTTATTGTTTCCTGTTACTCTTCTGGTTTCTCATGTAGAGATTTGTTTTTTAAAATGTTTCTTCCTTTTATATGATCCTTCTTTTTTCCCTATAAGATATTATTGTTTCTTTTATAGAATGTGTAAATACATAAAGTTTCTTCTGACATCTTTGTTGTGCAGTCGACTTACTCTTGCTATTTTATTAAGAGAAGCCTTTCAATAATACTTTCAGTCAT
Source organism: Zanna intricata (assembly GCA_010016005.3). Taxonomy (NCBI): domain Eukaryota; kingdom Metazoa; phylum Arthropoda; class Insecta; order Hemiptera; family Fulgoridae; genus Zanna; species Zanna intricata. The sequence continues at coordinate 27,001 of JAAAKQ030287513.1, read as the reverse complement.
ACTTTAATTTCTCTTATCCAAGTTTTTCACCTATTCATATTCCATAATCTGTTAAAAAATGGCAATTACGTGTTTAATTGGATATTTGACTCCTGTTTCAGCCTCTGCTGGTATATCATCTTTTTTCTATGTAGTTCCTCACTTATGTTTTCCTATCCAAGCCTTGGCATCTTTTAGGTCTTCTATTCACTTCAAAATTCTTACATTACTCTCAGAAATCTGCCTTCTTTTGAAATATTCATAAAGTCTCATTTGTTTTCTTTATTTTCGCCTATTTAAAATTCTCATATTTTTTACAATATCTTTTCTTATTTTTCTTTTTTTAGAACTGAAGTGATTCATTTCTTGTGTTTGCAACCTCTTTGTACTAGCATCCATTTGTATTACATCTTGTGTATAGCATGATTTATGCATAATTTTCTTTGTCATTTATGATTTCTTTTTTTCTCTATATCACACAGTTGTGATTTTATTCTTTTTTTCTCTAATTTTGTCTGTTCCTTTTGCATCTTTGGAGATCTCGTTTCCATATAACTATTCCCTTCTCAGATTCCCTTTCAAAAAACAACTGAATTGCTCTATGATATGTTCCTCTTTCTTCTGAAAAATCATCATGTCACTGTTCTATTTTTTCAAGTTCATATCTTTTAATTACTTTATCTCAATTATCAGAATGAATCCACTTTGAATACTATTGAATAATAGTAGCAATTTTTAATAAAAAAAAAAAAAAAAAAAAAAAAAAATGTAATAGATCTGTTTCTGCTAAGCTTCTAAAAATTAATATAGAGACTGTCAAAATTTTCTTTGATGCTAATTGTTGAAGTATGACTAAAAAAGATGTTGGGACCATTTTATTGAAAAGTTTAACTTGAGGTTGTTCTATATGGCAAGCCAGCAGGAGTGAAAGTTAAATTGATAAAGGAGAAGTCACTGTAACCAATATAAACAACAAAATTAATTAATGTAGTAGAAATGAAACAAAAAGAATTAAGAAAATCTCTTAATTCTTGTTATAAGAAAATATACGAATATGGCATTAAGTTAGAAAATGCTCTATAGGAAATAAAAAATGAAGAAATAATGGTAGTAGTAAAAATTCAGATTGAAAATGAAGTGTAAAAAAACAAGTGAATTATGTATATTTGAAACTGGTTTAAACTGAACAATATCGCCGAAATAGTGTGTGTGAGTGGTTTGGATATTTTAGAAATACTGCAACAACCAAATGAAAATATCATTGTTGTGGTAAAGAAGGTAGGACATACATTAGGTATTCAAATAGATCAATCTATACCTGCCACCATCTAATAAAAACAAGGACAAAATAGAGCCACCAAGAATTATTGTAAAATATTTCAGATAAAGTAGGACAGATAAAGAATTGATGTTACAGTAAAAGAAAATAAAAAATAACTTAATCTATACATTTGACACTAAGTATACCTTCTAATCAGCCTATATGTGAGCGTCCCTCAGGGAAATCAACTACTTCACAGGTGTATTTCTCTCATCAAAATAATGAAAAAAGTTCACATAAACATAGGTCTGGAAACACTTCATTAGTGAGTTACAGCTAGTGAAATATTCCGCCTGGCATTCAGCTCCCTTGGTGAAATGAGGTTGTACTGAAATTTTTAGGTTGTTAATTAGTGTTTGAAGTTAATGATTTCCTATGGTTTTAATCTGAAAAATTGAATAAAGTAGGTTTCAGTACTGTATCTCCAGTAGTTTTCATGATATCCAAAGTAAAACTAAAAAATTTGTTGTCTAAAAACCATTTTACAATACAATAATTTTATTAAATGATTAATAAATGCATAAAATTTATTAACAAAACTTGTTGAGAATTTAATTCTAAAAATAGTGAAGAAATGAATGTTTTAAAAACAAAATTTTACTGAAGAAGAAACAGAACAAAAAATAAACAAAATGACATGGACATTTTTGCAGTAAAAGAAAAAAACAAATTAATTTGTTTAAAAAAGACTGTTAATAATAAACAAATACAGCATGTACTAACTAGTTAGTAGTATTTACTAAGTATGGTAGTACTTAGTTAATTAAATATTTACTAAACTGTTATAAAACATTCTAAAAAAACATGATTTAAAGAGTACTGTATTTATTGAAGCTCTTTAAGTTTTTGAACACCTAAAGTTGACAACATTGTTCTTTTTACAAAAACAAAATTTGAATTGAAAATAGAATCGAAATGATTGTACAACTGTTCAGCAATTAACTGATAACTAGTCTTGTCTGTGATTTGTGTAGTGTAGTGCACTTTTTATGATTTTTATTTTTTTGTTTGATGATAACACCATATAAGCTTAAAGCTTGTGCATAGGATATGGGATTTTAGCGTATGAAAAATGCCATGCCTGACCGGGATTCGAATCCAGGATCTCCGGATGAATTCAGGATCTCTGCGTGAGTACCACTCATGCCACGTTGTATGTACATATATGTAATATTAGTGATTTAAAAAAAAAAAAGAAGAGATCTTATTCAAATTTCCAAATGAAGAATATGCAAATATTGTTTTTGTTTACGGTTTTACTAATGGAAATAGCTGGGCTGCAAAACATGAATATGAACAAAGATTTCTGAATTGAAGAATATCTATCTACTCATGAAACATTTTTTTTTAGTTTTCAGTAACTTACATACTAATAAATCTTTTCCAATGGTTGCTTGTTCTGTTGAACATCCTATAGAACAGCGAGTTCTTGGAACAGGAAAATATCATTCAAATGATACAGTACATTTCTCAACTCAGCGCTCGCCGAATTTCAAATCAACATTTTCCAGGTAGATGGATTGATTGAAGTGAGCCAATTAATTAGCCTCTTAGGTCCCCTAGTTTAAATCCCTTGGACTATTAACCTTAAAATTCATTTAAAGAACTTGTATACACAGAAAAAGTTAATTCAAAAGAAGAATTACTGAACAAAATTTTAAATGCTTTTGAACGACTGTGATGTTATTAGAAAAGCTTCGTTTGATGTTATACGTCACACTAGGTTTTGCATAAATGATATAGGAGATAATTTTGGTACTGTATCTGTAAGGTATGTAAATAAGATTTTAAAAAATAATTCTGAATTAAATACAGTATTTTTTTTTGTATCATTTCATTTATTTTTTATTCTGTGTTATTGGTATTGTTGTTGTAGTTGTGTTATTCTACGTATGGTAACCATATGTAAGTTTCAAAATTATACCTAGAATGTGTTGTATGATTTTTTTGTGAAATCCCTTATGAAAACTAGAGGGTCATCTTGAATTTGGAATAGTCTTGCATTCAGAGATATACTGTATATCAGTGTTTGTATGATAACTTATCTAAAAGTCTACTAAATGTAAATATTTTTAAATATAGATTAATAATCCTAGGCAATCTTAATTTATCAGAAATAATAAATAGCAAATGTCAGCTAAACAATATTAATAATTGTAACGATACATACTTAAATAATTTTATGTCACTAATGTCTCTCACAACGATGAGTGTGTATAAACCTTAGATTTAATTCCTGCCAGTGAACCACATTGTATAGATGTGTGAAAAGCACGACTATTTATTAAAGAGAATGGTTATCATCAAGCTCTCAATATTGTGATTAAAGATATTAACGATAAGTTTCAAAACTTTCCTTCATTCAACAAGGTCAGTTGCAACTTTAAGAAAGCAGATTTTAATAAGTTGTGTAGGCTATTGAATAAGACTTGACTGGAATACAATGAAAATATTTAATGATCTAAACTTAGCACTAGACTGGTTTTACATTAAAATACACAAGACATATTAAGTATTATGGTACCGCTTACAAAATATCACATAAGGACTTATCCTTTGTGGAATGACAGTGAATTAATCAAAATAACTAAAGTTAAGGAGTATTACGTGGGAAATATAGGTTTAGAAATAATTTTTATATGAATGAATTTAACGTATAAAAATATGTTACAAAAGATTAAATTATTATATCACAATTATATTAATAATATTGAGAATGTGCTAAAGTACGAAGTAGGAATTTTTGGTCCTTCATAAAAAATCAATCTAATTTTGTCTCATGTGGGGAATACTTTAATGGAATTGTTCACTTAGCACTAAATCAAAATTGTTCAAGCCTTTGCTGACTACTTTCAAAGTGTTTATTCTGATTCTCTGGGAAGTATGGCTCATTTATTTAGTCAGAGGAAATAAACAAAAATATTTTGAAATTATCTCCAGTTACTATCTCTACTATATCTCGATATCTACTTATCTACTCTACTCTGGTAGATATCTCATATCTACGGTATGTAATCTAATGTTGTAGCAACGTATTCCCATATCCATAGGCTATCTTATTTAAAAGTCTATTGCTTAAAATGAACACACTTCTGAAATTATGGAAGGTGACAAAAGTTTTTCCAGTTTTCAAAAAGCCTGGATCAAGAAATTATATAGAAAATTAACATACCTTTAACTATACTTTCTGCTCCTTGTAAGGTCTACAAATATATTTTATACCAAAGACTACATTTTCATTTAAAATCAGCTGTTTTATAAGATAACATGGATTTATGTGTCAACAGTCAATTACTTCAAACATAATGAACTTCACACAATATGTAAAATTTCACTAGATCAGAACTGGGGATGTTATTTAAACGGACTTTGCTAGGCCTTTGATAAAGCACAAAAAGCTGTATTGCTAAAAAAAAAAATATAAGGTGTCGGTATGTGCTACAATTTTCTTGTATTACTTAGATCTTATGTAAGAAACAGACAATATATTAATGTTAAAAAAGTTAATTCTAGGAAATTTTATGCTGGTTCAGAAGTACCTTAGTCTAATTTAAGTCCTTAGTTTTCATAATTTTTATTAATGAAATTTGTACTTGTATAGAAAATAATGAAGCTCTTCTCTTTGCTAATGATGTGAAAATTTTCTAGTCTGATAATTTCTAAGATGATGTATTTTTTCTTCAAAATGATATTAATATGGTTGCTGATTGTTGGTATAAACAAAATCAATTAAATTTTAAAGTATAAAAATGTAAGTACCTCGTAAAAAGACACAAAATGTAAAATTTTGTAAAAGAGAGGTAATGTCCACTTATAATATTAAAATAAAAATTCCAAAGGTGCAGGAAGTTAAGGAATTCGGAATTATATTTTCATTGGATTTTAAATTCAAATTGCACGTAAGATCAGTGGTTAGCAAAGCATATAAAAAGTTGAGATTTATTATTTTATGGAACATTGTTTTTAAGTCAAATCTGATAATTGTCACTTTATATTGCTTGTTTGTTTGGTCTCATTTAGGAGGCAAATCTGTCATTTAGAATACTGCAAATAAAAAAATAGTAGAATAACTGAAAGGATACTGATAAAAATGTTGAAGTATTGTATTTTAGAAAACAGTCTCTCCTTTCTTGATTCATCAAGTGAGTCTATTAAAAGAATTTCAATTACATCTTTTGCAATATAGGAGAAATCTTGCAGGTTTAATATATGTACGTAGAATCATTAATGGATTTGTAGATAACATGTGGTTATTAAGTAAAATAAATTTATTTGTTTCTGGTATTAAAATACACTCTAGGCAAATATTCAGTATGCCTATATAAACACATTACAGTAAATGAATTCACAATTATTATTTATGATGAAAATGTAACAAAATTGGTACAAAAATAAACATTTTAGACTGTAATATCAATGAATTTTAAACATGATTTCTATGGGGTTATCAAAGGTTAACATGCAGTTTTGAGCTGAGTTCCAGTGCATTATTTTATGTATACAATTTTCTTTTTTTTGTTTAATTTTTCTTTTTCTATTTAGCCACTGGAACTACCGTAAGATATTATTTCAATGGATGAATGAGGATGATGTGTATGAATGTATAAGTATGATGTGTAATCTTATAATATTATTGCTTGAAGAAAACCCTCTCTGTTCACTGATTTATACAAGATAGTAATTCTAGTTAGTTTTTATAAATTAGTTATAAGATTATATATTATGATTGGTATGTGTATGTGTTGGTGCAATGTTAGTGGATTTAATAATGTAGTATACCAATAGATAGATTGCTTATTGGGCTCAGTACTTTTTGTGAGCATTGTGATTATTAAAAGTTCTTATAAAAAATATGATTTTTGGCTCTGTAGCATTTGAAGTAAAGAAATATACATAAAAAAACACTAACTTATACACCATAAAATATTCTAAAATTGAAAAAAATATTCATAAATAGTTTAGTATAAAAATATTTTATGAATGATATTGATATTGCACATTAATATACATTTATATAAATAAATATATATATATAAAAGGTTGAGTTTACATTATAAGAAACTTGAAAAAACATTAAAAAAAAATCTTGGCAGATTTATGGGTTTTGTACAATAACAGAATAACATGTACTCTTGCCAAACTTTGTAATAGACGGTAACAAACTACTTAAAATAACTAGGAGTAAATACTTTAATGGTAATGCATTATTTAAAAAAAATCCATACATTATTAAAATTATTTTTTAGTTATACTGTGTATGATTTATTCTATTGCTATCATTTTAAATTAATCATAATTAATTTCTGTTTATTTTAAAACAGATTTTATTTTGTAAAATTGTGAATTCCAAACAAGAAGGGTCAGATTCAAATATAATTTGTCAGTATAGTTAAAAAAGCGGATCATTAGTATATTTTTAATATTTATTTTGATAATTTCAACTAACTCTACTCTAACTCTACTTTATGAGTTTAAGGTATAGTTCATTAATTTAGAAGCAGTAAACACTGGATTATTCTGATTACTTAATGAGATATTTTGGTTTAATTCATTTTTTTATCAGATTTAATTTTAGTTTAGCTTAATGTGCTTATTTATGTTAACAAAATAGTTCAGTTAAGATGTAAATAAATTCAATTTAGAAAAATTAAAAAAATATTTTGAGGAAAAGAGAACATTAAAGTGGTGAAATGTGCAATATATTTTTACAAATGATTGAGATGAGCCAAATTTGCGTAAAGACAAGTCTGTTAATAAAATATAAAAGTCAATGAATAAAAGTTTACAATGAATTTAACAATCTTTTAAGGGAAATGTAATACATTTCAATAGAATACAATTTCTTCTAATGGAAATGATATCATCCAGCTAGTTATGTATCTGGCTTTGCTCTTCATTTTTCCATTGGACTGCCTTGTTCAGTTAAAAAATTTCTATTATTTTACTTTTTTTTTTAACAGATTTCAAACAAAGAGATTAATCTCGATTCAGTGTTCATTTTAATTCTTTTTTTTATTAAAGTCTTACTTTTTACCAAATAGGCAAATGTTAATCATGATTTTTTTTTTTAATCTTAACTCAAGAACATTTTTTGGATGAGGAGAAATCAAAGAACAAGTGGAAATAAATATTTTTACTTAAACAAGTTTGAGATTTGTACTGGTAGATGACATGAATAAAGAGTGTAAGAGTTATGAAAGACCAGTTTCTGTTAATTGAAAAATGTAATGTAAACAACTTTTTCTGGTGTAGAGAGATTGTAAAATGAACTTGAAAAGAGCAGAGTTTTTGACAGAATATTATGAGAAGAAGGATGAGATTGGTAGCTCATTTGTTAAGATCCCCATTTTATTGAATCTAATTCTAGAAGAAAGTACTTTCAGGGTAAAATTGATAAAGATTGGTATAAATTAAAACATACAAAATAGGTATTTAAAGTGTAGGATTTAGGTGTCATGTTTATGAATATTAATCTAAATTGGAGAGTTATTGATAACTGCTCTGGTTAGTCAAATGGCTAATGACTTTGGAAAAAAACAATTATAGTTGTAATTTTTAATTAGAGTTTAATTAATTCTATTCAGCTTTATTTTCACCTTTACTTGCTTTATTTAATGAAAGATTTATATATTTTTTGAGTAGTTAATTATAAATTCTGATGGAAATGAGCTTTTGTTATTTGAGTTAAATTTATCTATATTTTTACTTATTTTTTTTTTTTTTTAGATATGATTGGTTGTTTTTTTTTTTTTTTTTTTAGATATGATTGGTTGTACAATGGAGTGGCAGAAATCATATATTCAGTGGAAAGAAGTGTTAACTGGACTCAGTTGTTACTTAATGGGTCCTGTTATAATGTTATGCGTCAGTCTCTGAAATATGGTTTACGCCAGGATAATCCATCAAATGTTAGCTTAATGAAAATGTTGGTAGCTTTTTGCAGTATGGTATTTTCTGATAATCGAAAGGATGATATTTCTGAATATTTTAGCCTTATAATTTCTCATTCAGACTTTATAAGTATTATGGTTGATAACAGTGATGTAAAATGTAAGTAACTAGTGTTTATTTATTTGGTATGTTTTACTTTGTACATTATGAATTAACTGTATAACCATATTGTTAGTGCATTTTGTCATTTTCATTGCTTAAATGATTTGAAATGATAATTAAATAGTTTTAAGTGTTCCCTTTATGGATGTTAAAATATAACAATACAGGTCAGAGAGAATGAAAAATGACACCCTTTTATCTTTCTACCATCATTGTGATGAACCACATTCCTTACCAGTACCGAACCTGAAGTATGTAGCTATCACCTTGGTAAACCACAAGCTACCTCCTACTAGCTTTGATGTAGAATACATTTGTGGTATTCTCCAACCGTCATGTTAATTGTTACCAGGAACAGCCTAGATCTACTGCTTCGCTAGGCATCAGAGCTCAGTGCCTTTTCTTATCTTTAAATGTACTATAACCTCTAGTCCTTACTGTTGTTTCATGTTATTACCCCCTTGGAGACCTTCTCTTGTTAATTACTGCTTTGATCTTTGTTAGTATAATAAAAAGAACACAACTCTAGTTTTTTTTGCTAAATAAATTTATGTTATTGGTATTATGAGTCCTGATGTTTATACAAATGACTAAAAAAAATGTTAATTCTGCTAGTTGTGCTTTTGTGGTTGGCAGTAGACATTAGATGTTTGGTCTCTCCAGCATCACCAGCATTTTTGTTATGGAGCTGTTTGCTATTTACGAAGCTTTAGTATAACTAGTCCAACATTTTGACATGTACTTTTTGCTCTGATTTCATGACTGTCTTACAGGCAATTAGTGACGTGTACTCCAAACACCCTGTTGTTTGTGAGATGCATTGTGTTATTTTGCAAGTGACTATATGTAATACAACTTCAGCTTCAAATTCAGCTTCTGCTGAATCCCAAGCCATATTTCAATTTCAGGCTATGAGTGTGCAGATAGTGCAGCAAAAGAGACTTCTTTTCAGCTTACTTTTACCAATCACATTGCTTCTAATGATCTTATTTGTTTCCTGAAGTGGGTATTTCACAATTAGTGGCAAAGTGAATGGGATGCTTCTATTAACAATAAACTTCATTCAATTAAACAGACTGTGTCACCAATGATCTTCTAATACAGAAATAATCTTTGAAAAGAGTTTATTATTTGCCATTTGCGAATAGGACACACTAGTCATGCATATGTGATGGTGCAAACAAATGCATCCCTTCGACTGCGACTACCAACTAACAGTGCACCACATTCTTGTGGATTGTATCTGTTATGTGGCATTGTGTTGCAAGTTTAAAGTAGGGGTTGACATCCAAAATACGAGGTGCTACCCAAAAGTTTAGGGAATTTGCATGGGGAGAATGCAGCTTGTTGGACAATTTTAACATGAGATGCATTGTTGCAAAATTTGTACCAAGACTGTTGAACAGCGACCAGAAACAAAATCGTTCCATACACCAGCCCACCCCACTCCAAAATCCCTACCCATCCTCATTCGCTTGACCTTGCCCCGTGCGACTTTTTTCTCTTTCCGAAAATAAAATATCAATTGAAAGGCCATCATTTTAACACAATTGAGGAGATTCAGGAAGAAATGCAGAATGTGCTTTGAACACTTAGTAGCTGCACACTTCCAGGGATGTGTGGAATCATCGGAAAAATGCTGGGATGTTTCAATGCCCAAGGGGACTACTTTGAAGGAGACAGTGGAAATTAAAAGTTATGGTAAGCTATTTTATTTTTTTTGTAAAATTCCCTGAACTTTGGGTAGCACCTCGTATGTTGAGGAACAATGTAATGATATCAACTGTCTTGCAATTTATAAAGGCCATGCATCTTGATTCAAGAATTTAATTATTTATATGATCCTTATCGACTGTGTGTACCATTTGGCTTATGCCAGATGGTAATTTTTATTCTTTTAAGTTATTTTCTTGATGGTGTATCCACTGTGGTTTTTATTTCGCTTGAAACATATGTTACAGACTTTTTTAAGATGTATTTTTACAATGCTTTGTTTTAGTTTTTAATTATCAGTTAAAATTTATAACAAATACATTGTGTCCGGGCAATGATAATGCAAAAGTATTTTTCGTCCAGAAAAAAAATCAAGATTAAGTGCTGTTCATCCAGTGTGTTCTGGTTACAAATCTGAATTCAGTTGTTCACCCAGAATAATTTTTGCTGAGGGACATACAGATCATTGTTCTTTAAATTTTTGGAGTTTTGCCAAGAGCACCAGATAATATTTGGTCTAGTGCTTACTATAAGTTGATTTAACATTTTATTTTCAGAAGAAGTTATATTAAATGTACACATTTATTATTTAATGAAAGAATCTAAATGTTTCTTTCTTTTTTCATTTATTGTTCTTGTATCAGTTTATCATAAAATCAATTTATTTTTAATGTTAGTTTTTATTTTATGGTAAGGATGATAAGAGAAAGAAAGGTCTGTAAAGAATTAATTATTGGCCTTTTTGTACAAAGCTTGCTGTACAATAAATCAGTTTTATTGTATTTAATGCAATTACTTTTTTTCATTTAGGGAATATAAAATGAAATGACATGTTTTTTAGTCAAGTTCTGACATGATGACAACACTGTTTAAATGTAAAATAAAATAATACTGTTAATGTATAGTTTACAAGCTTGCCAGAAATAACAGAGCTACTTATAGTCGCGATAATAATCAGGTCTAGATATTTGAATATGTGAATTGCAATTAATAATTTAAAGTTTTCTATTTTGGCATTTATGTTATTGTGTCTAATGGTGAATAAAATAAATTAAATTAAATATTAAAAAACAAAGATTGGAAAAAATGACAGTTTAACAAAAAATAAATCTTTGAACTTATGTTGTTAATTTAAAAGTTCCTTGTTTCTACTCAAATTCCCTTACCTGATTCTTTAAATTATTTTTTTAATTTTACAAAAATTCCCCAATTAAAAGCAGTGTATTTATTGGTTTGTTTCTCAACAGATAGGGATTAAATTAATTTTCTGGTTTTCACTATGTCCCAGATCTTTATTATGGATGTAACTTGTAAAGAAACCATGGTTACAGAGGCATTAGTCAGTCTCTTCCTTGATGGTAAATGTTCACTTTAAAAAAAAAGAAGTATATGCTTAATAAAACTTGCTTAATTTCCCTATCAGTGAAAATATAATTGTAGAGGGGAATTGTTTTAATAAAAAAAATTTCTATAGGGGTATATTTTTGTATGTGTTTTATATATTTGTTGTTGATATATAAGACATACTTATGCTTTTACAAATTTAAAAAAATGAGGAAAGAAAATTATTTTATTTCTAAGAGCTTTCTATCAGAAAATGTTTTAAAATAAATATTTTAAAACACAGATATTTTTAAATGTGTCTTTATTATATGAATACACTTATTAAAAAAACTATCAAAATACTGGTATGGTTTGGCTAGATATTAATGCAGTCTACTCAAACTGGCAAACTTAAGTGCACAGACTATAAGTGGTAGTAGTTAGCTGACTTTGTTTGATACCAATTATATATGGTGTAATCATTCTACTGTAACAATTTCAATAATTGTAAAAGTATTTAAGCTTTTTAAATTGGCTAAAAGTGGATGTTCTCAATTTGAATTTTATTTTAAGTCTGTGTGTGTGTGTGTGTGTGCATGTGTGTGTGTGTGTGTGTGTGTGTGTGTGTGTGTGTGTGTGTGTGTGTGCGCGTGTGTGTGCGTGCATGCGTGCACGTGTGGTACAAAAGTTTCATATTTCTGAACTTCATAGAATCTTAGCTTGTGCTCAATAGTAACCTTTTTTGTTATTTCCCTAGATTCCTTTTCTTATTTTTATTGAAATAAGTGTTTCTCATTGTTGCATTTCTTATAGATAGTTTTTTTATGAACAGAATTTGTTTTTAGGATATAAGCTAATAAGCCTAATATAAAATAAATTTTAGAAAAATAAAATAACTGTATGAAACATTAAAATTTTTTTAAAATTGTTACAAAATTTAAAAAATTGTTGAAGTTTTTATTTTTTATGTTAAATCAAAGAAAGTTCAAGAGGTTAATAATTTGTTTTTAATTTCAAACTAGTTTCAAAATTCAATTAAAAACCGTTGAAAAATAATTATTTAAAAAATGTTTGTTTTTAAGCATTTTTTTACTTTTCTATTCATTAAAAACAACTAAATTATAATCTTAAAAGAAATTGTTTTCATAAAATATATATATTTAGGTTAATTTTATGAATTGATCCCAGTTTTTGCAGATTGTTACATTTTCACATTTCACAAATATTAACTTTCTGTATATTTTAATACACATAAATTCCCTTTAGTAATTATTATTATTTATTGTTATTATTATTTTTTATTATTTATCTGTTGGTCTCAATTATAAATTTAATAGGCTTAGATTATTTTATCAGTGGTTAGTTTTGTTGTTTCATGGATAAAAAGGGAAGAACCCAGTATTTGAATGGACAAATCAATGGAAAATGTTGTAAAACTTTGAGCAGAATAAGATAAATTTTATAAAAATTATTATATTATTTAGTGATTGTAAATATATAAAACCGAAATGTGTATAGTAACAATTTAGAAAATATTAATTGAAATTATTTTATTTTAGTTTTTCATATTATTTGTATAAATTGCTAATCTCCACGGCGAAATAATAAAATCTCTTGATTTTACTATCTTGATCTCCAGATGAAGATTTCCTTCATCTGGAAATTCTGGGTTAAATTCCCAATCAGCTAAGGAATTTATTTACGCACTACAAAAATTAATTTCATTTTCATTCAGGAACTGTTATAGAGCAGCTAGAATGAAACAATATAAGGAGTTAATTGCTATTGAACCTCAATTCAGTCATGTACATTCATCACACTGCATTGTTTCAGGAAAACTGATTGTTGATATTTAATGTTTTTTTTTTAAATTACATTAATTAAACAAGGATGCAGACAACTCAGTTATTTTTAAATTTATCTTAAATAGATACCAAATCAGCATATCCTCTGTTGTAAATAAGTACAGTATTATTTCAATGGAAAACCAATCACATTCAAACTAAAATTCACAGAAAACCTTCGCTAATGGCAGAACAGTTCACAGTATACCCAGTACACTTAATATGCCTTACACAATGATTTAAACACTAATACAATATTTTACATTGTTGGTCATGTTCATTTGGATGTGGCAATTTCCTGAACTGATTAACCTGCCACATAGTAAGAACATTAGGAACAAATCCTCTTTCTTCTCTCGCATGGAAAACTATCAAATGCTCTCCCTTAGAGGTCGGTTGTTGAAGGACCTTTCCTGAGCAGTCTCCCCAGGACTTGCCAGAAACAGCATTGCTAAGGATATAGGTTTCATCCATGTAAACAATTTACAGCTGTATTCTCTGTAATATTTTATAGCCTGCAAATATTTGATCCTTTTGTCCTGTATATCACTCCTTTTCACCAATACAGAATTATTATCTTGGGTCTTTTGCCACATAAAACCAAGATTTTTTAATATAATTCAAATACTCTTTTCACCACCATTAAAGTTAATCCTGTCTTTTAGTGCTGCATGTAAAATTTGGTTGTCGGCCTTTGAATTTTCTGTTATGTGAAAGTTATACACCAATCACTGAACAACACATTTATCAAAATTGTCTAGTTCAGTTACTGGCCTTGATTTTTCCTGACACTTGTTAGGGGTTACGAACGACTGAGAAAAGGCATTATGAAACAATCACCGAACAACACATTTATCAAAATTGTCCACTCCAGTTGTTGGCCTTGATTTTTCCTGGTGTTTGTTAGAAGGTACGAATGACTGAGAAAAGGTATTATGGAAGCACTTAATTGTCTGAACTCATAGAAGCAGAATTGAAAACAGTCATTTTTTCAATTAATTTTTAATTTTTGTAATCATTTGATTCAAAATGCAATGGCTTCAGCCGCCCGATCTTGAGCTTTTGTTAGTGGGATCATTGGGGCATTTCTTGATGCCTCTTTTTTCATAAATTTATATACTCTCCAAACGATTTCCCTATTCTGACTATGCACTTTACCTTCAAGTTGTGATACAAAATGAAAGTCTTCCATCATTATTGGTTGATAACAAATACTGTAATTTAATTTTAAACAATATACAGGTTTAAGCTAAACACTCGCAACAGTCACCAAATTTAACACATTCACTATGCCTATACATTCACTACATGGTTTAAACAAAACAGGGACATGATATTGCGCAATTCTGCTGAATACTCTCTCAAGACAGAATTGTATAAAATGTAACGCTGTTGAACTTCAAATTGATGACATCATCATGCCATGAGTATTCAGCATTTTGCATATAAAATTTGTTAAACATTTTATTATTTTACTCATTTGTTATTCATTTTATTATTTTGAAGTTTATTAAGTAATTAGGATAAATTTAAACTACATGCAGTAATTTGTAAAAATGAAGTATTTAATACTAGTATTTATAATTAATATTTAAAAAAAAAGATTTAAGTTGTAAAACTTTGATAATGTACTATATATTATGTAAGTATGCGAAGCTATACGAGATGTTTTTGCGAAGGAATGACTATCTAACTGTTCTACCTGTCCTGTCAGTCTCTCGCATGCAATGTGCACAGCTATACGCTGTAGATTGTACTGTACTGTTTCTAAATAAAATTCAAATTTTGCTAACTTTTCTTTGTTTTATGGAACTTCTCTTATACTGTTCTGTTCAGAATTAAATTTACTACAAGTTTGGTTTAAAAGTTTTATGTGTTTATCATCCATTTAAGAATGTTGTGTGAACTCCAATTTATTGGTTCTCATTCCAGATTTATCAAAAACTACTGCAGTTATAGTTCTTGGACCTATTTTATTTGATTTTTCTGGTCAAAAACTATAAGAAATCGCTAATTCTGCCCTTTAATTAATATCCTAAAAATTTCAGTATGACCTCATTTCATCGAGATAGCTGAAATCTGAGCAAAATCTTTCACCAACTGTAACTCGGCATCTTATGTTTTTAAAACGAAGCATTTTAAGATATATATTTATATGACCTTTTTCCATTATTTCCACAAGTAGAATTGGTTGCTAAAGTCCTGAAAGAAGTTTGTGATACACTCTCTATATTTAATATAAAATACTAAATACTACTTGATATTCTGTATATTTAATTACATGAAATATGAACAACCAAAACACAGTAATTATATAAGTTAAACTTATATTAATTTTCTTCTTCAGTGAGGATTATATTTCATATAATATTAAATTTAATTAACACTGGTAGAAAAAAAAAAAAAAATTTATATATATATATATATATAATAAAGTATTGCTATGAATGTGTCTGATATAAAGAAGTGTAGTAGTGGATAACTGCTGTAACTTGCAAACATAGAATCATCTGTGTTAGGTATAGTAATAATTATCTAGTGTATAGTTAATGTTTCTCTATTTTTTTTATAAAAAATGTTTATAACATTTTATATAGTAAATGTTTGTAACAAAATGTAAATATTTTGTTTAAAATGAAAAAAATTCTATTTAAGTGAAAATCACTATATAAGTGGAATGATGTATAAAAAATAATTTTTTTTCTTTTTAAGAAAAACTTTTTCTTTGTCATATAGAAATCATGGTAATTTCTCTTCCCTTTAATAAATTAGTTTCTATGTTTTTGATATCTGCTTTGCTGAATGAAGAAAATTTGAAAATACTAAACACTTTATTGCAACTTACATGTATTATGTAACATTTCTGTATTATGTATCTCTTATATTTCTGTAACATTTGTTATAATAATATTGCTTTCTAATATTGGTCCTCATCCCAGATAACTGTAAAACAATATAGTTATTAATATAATGGACCATCACTATTATTATTATTATTGTTATCACTTTAATATGATACCTGCTTGCATGCTTACAGATCAGACTGTGCAGTTGTTGTTGGTGTTGTTAAAAATGAATCCAAATTTAGCTTCTTCATCTCATGTACCTATATATTTATCAGCATATGGAGCAACACTTAATAAGACGGATCAAACACTGTTAGAGGTTATATCTCTTTCTCTCTCTTTATATATATATATTTTTTTTTTCAATATTTACATACACTATTGTAAATATTTCATTTCTATTATTGGTTAATATTTATGTTCCAACATTAATGTTTTAGTAAACAAATATAAAAATTTTATTGTGCTTAAGAGATAACCTAATCTGGAATATCAATTATTGTCAAATTTAAGACATTATTAATGTGTCATCACATAATTGTTGATGTGATGCGTTAAAATATACTTATTTGTTTGTTCGTTTTGTGTGTGTGTGTGTGTGTGTGTTTATGGCTGTGGGTGGTGTGTGTGTATGTGTGTGGGTGTGTGTGTGTGTGTGTGTGTGTGGCACATGCACATGTGGTTAGGGGAGGAGTTTGAAACAGGAGAGGAGAAGGAGGAAGAAGAAGAAAAGACAGTTGATCATGTACAGTTGCGTAAATGAGAATGATAAACGAGGCTAACTGTTTTAGTCTTAATGCTTATTATTACATGAATTAACATTTTTTATTACTTTTTTTGCTTTACATTACATTCTCAATTAATGTGTTATTACAATATTGTAGCTATAACAGTTTAATCTCAGTTTCATTCTCTAATGTCTCTGTCAGTTTATATTTGAAAATTGTTGAAAACTTGCTTATATCGTAATATTATAACTTTTGAAGATTATTAATTTATCTATAGAAATTTAATTAAAAATAAAAAAAGAAATCATCAGGTAGATAATAAATGTAGATAAAAAGTTAGCTTATTACACCCTAATAGATTTGTTTATCCTATGAAGCTCATAATGAGTTGCCTTTATGTACATACATAATCATCATCAATAGTAAACAGATCAATAGTATATAATCACTTTCATCATTTAATCATTTTAATATTTCTCATTTCCTGAGCTTCTTCTTGAAATCGTTAAACATTCTTTACCTTCTTTGTGTATTTTTTCTAGCTATCTTTCTTTATATTATTATTTTTTTATAAACCTCTCAGAATATGTCTTGTCCGTAAACTTTTCTTTTCTTACTACGTATTACACATTTCCTTCTTCACCTTTATATTAGTTATCTTTCTGACCATTTTATTCCTTCCATCTTACTTCAATATCTAGAATTTAAAACTTTACAACTATTTCTTTTTTTCTTTCATTCTCAAAGTTCATGTTTTCAGAATCATATAATGCTGAACATCACATGAAAACATTTTATAAATCCTTTTCTCATTTCAACATTGGTATTTTTTCATTAGCAGATTTTTTATTCTAGAATGTCAATTTTTATTGCTCTTCCTTTTCTTTATTTTTTGTACTTCCTGATATTTAAAATGGCTTATATTGTACATCATTATATCCCACTGATTTGTTCAAATTGTTTACTTTATATGTATGTTTATTTTAGAATCGTAACTGCTTCAAAATAATATTTTCTAATTTTTTGCTGTTTATTTTAATTCCAAAATTTTATACTTACCTTCTTTCTCTTTTGTTCTTTTCATCATTATCTGTTTTTAATTTTTTGCAATTACTGTTTGGTCATCAGCATATTTAATTGATTTTCTTTTCTTTACTTCCACTGTAACCACTGCAGTGTTCAAAAGCTTGTTTTGATATTTCATTCTCATAAATTAAACTAAAGTATTGAGATTCCACTTCATCTTCTGTAACTTATTCAAATTTTTTTTAATCTGTTTCTTATTATCAGACCTTATTGTTGTTCACTGATTCTTTTAAATAATTTAAGCCTTTATGTAGTTGCATTTATAAATTATTTTTTGTTATAAATTGTAATTGTCATTGATATATATATATATAAAACATTACTAAACTTATAAGTCTATATCTAAATTCATTAGTACATGTTGAGTCCTTGGAGACTGATTGAAGACAGAACATGAGCTACTTATATGGTAGTATGGAGTTGTGAATCTGTCAGGAACTGTGCGAACTGTACAGAGCCAAGTGCATCTGAACAGAGGCGTGTATTCATTAAGAGCTGTGTGAATCCAATCATAGCCGAATGCAAGCGAATGAAGCTATTCGAAAGATCTTTAAATTTTAAAAGTCCTACTTTAAATGAAAATGAATATTTATCATTAATAGTAAATTTTAAATAATATGAACTCTGAGTCTATACAGTCCTTTGCTATCGGTTTTTATTTTATATGTAGTTATTTTATTAATTTTCTATCTCTGCAGTCCCCACCCTCCTCTTTACAAATTATTAGCAGTAAACAATGTAATGTATAATGTTTTTACTTAATTGGTATAATTTAAACATTTTCCCTTTTGACTTCTCAACTAACATTCTTAAATATTTTCTTACTTTCTTAATAAGTTTTCATTTTAAAAAGCTACACTGACCACGTTCAAAACATTCCTCAACTTTCTTTTCTATTTTCTGTTGTATGTTAATTGCTTGAGAAATGATCCTGAAATCATTACAATACTTGACCTTATTTTTTTTTTTTTTAATATAATCATTACTTCCAAGCAGTTCTCTCACCATTATCTAATGTTTTAGATTGTATTGTTATTACTTTTTAACTTTTTTTTTATTGTACTTGGTAATAGCTTTACTTAGCTGTAAAATAATATTTTCACTCTTTAAAATGTTTAACACTTTATTCTACTCTATATTAATAAGTACCTTATCCAGATCAATAAATGCCTTATAGGTGGGTGTAGTCTTCTGGGTTCTAAGATTAGTTTGAAGGCCAGAAAGATCTTCATGCTGTTCTTAAAACCAGACTGGTCTTCATCTACTCAAACTTCTATCACATATTCTGTTCACTGTTAATTATTCCTGCAAATACTTTTAACACTTTATATTAGACTGATAATACAGTAGTTGTACTTGTCTGCTCTTGGTAATGTTATGTTTACATCTTTTTGAAAAATTGATTAGTACTTTTTCGTATCAGTAACTTTATATTGTATAACCTGTTCATTTCTGCTTCTCTTAACAAGATAATAATTCTGTTAGATTATAGTTTATCTTTACTGCCTTAAATACTGTTTAATTCAATACGAACTCCAATCTCAAATGGAGTTCCTCCAATATCATTATAATTTTCTTTTTTCCTCAAATCATTCCAAATACTTCTAGTGGATTATGAAAGTCCATAAACAAACATTAATTTTATTATAACAGTAACATAACATTAAAATAGGTTTTATAATTGAGGTAATACAGAGTTCAATTTACAAAAAAGGAAGTCTTAAAACAAGCCATGTGTAAAATTAAATGAATTATGTTAATGAGCTATGTGATTAAAGTTAAGCTTCATCTTTTATCATATCCAGTATTTAAATCCATATTGTATTAAAAATTGCTCTTATACTGAGAGTATTAACTTATACTGAGAGGAAAGAGATAATTTATCTTATTGAGCAATGCCTGAAAATTTTGTAGTCAGAATTTGTTTTAAAATTGCTCCGATGATGATAGGTCATTAAGAAGAAAAGCTTTGTTAATTAAAGTACATGTTTGAAGAGGTTATACTTTGTGTATTGTATATGTTTATTTTTTGTTTCTGTTCTACTTTAATCTACTAATTTTGTGTTTATTTAAATAAAAATACTTAAGGTTGCATTATGAAAAACTATTTTAGATAAACTTATTTAGATAACTATTTTTTTGATATTAGTTACTGCAGTTGTATGAAAATAATGGAGCAAGTGTGTGGGAATGGCGACCTTGCTTATGGGGTCCAACTGCTGCCAATTACTACAGTGTTCATTCCAAGTCATCACAACCTTTATGGCGTCAACCTCGCATGTCTCAGGTGTTAGATTTGTTGAATAAAGATATAGTTGATCTTACTATCTCTAAATTTCCTTTAAAGAGATCACTGAAAGTAAGTTATAAATAGTTTAACTTTCTTTTCTGTAATTTGTTATTTATAGAATAAATGTTGAAGAGTAACATAGCAATAATTTATTCCAACTTTAAAAAGTCAAAGGTGTTAAAGAACAGTTAAATAGATATTTTGTTACTTTTGTAGTCAAGTTTGTTTTTGTAAGTAGTTTATATTTTTAGTTTAATTCTATTTAAAAACTTTTGGGCAAGCATGCAAAAGTATGTTGCCCGTTAAAAAGAAGCCTTTGCAAGAAATGAAAAAAGTGAAAAACCTGCATCTCTATAAAAATAAAAAGAACAAAAATGCCCTAAGTAACTACAAAAAATGAGCTATTAACTATTCTTATAAAAATAGTTTGTCATTCAACAACGATGGATCAGCTATATGGTCTTGCTGATCACAAAGATTGCTCAGTCTTAGTATCTAATTTTTTCTTTTAGAAGATTTGTGAAAGACTCTGTTTATGTGCCTTTTTTCCTGCAATCATGAATGAACTGCATAATCGCACAATAGCAGCAGCAGTATTTGCAGTAATATCAGACATGATTACTCTATGGAATGAGTTACATGATATCATGATACATGAGTATCATGTATTAGTATGTTATGCATTTGGAGGGGCCATATTGAGCATTTGTGAAAATAAGTAAAATTAAATTTTAAAAATGCAAGTTATACTTGACTCTAAGGTTTTATATTAATTTTTTTTTAAAGATTTAAGCCTTTGGCAATTTAAGTAGTAAATAAATGAATGTAGCTTTTTTGCATAAGTAAAAAAAAGTTTGTTCATATTTTTCAGCTTTTTTTTAATTTCAAAATGGACTGTATTTTAAAAACAGGTCTTGCAATTCACTGTTTTCTGCAGTTTTTTTTAGATAATTTTAAATCTTGTGTTGTATTCTATTAGAATTTAGTAAAAATATAATTTAGTACCTAGCCATTTATATAAAAATCAGTCATTTTATATAAAAATTGAAGCAGAGATTAAATAATGAGTTTTATATTTTTGTAATTAAAAATTAAATGTATATTTTAATAATCTAATCTTATAAGTATTATTTTAATAATTTATTTTTTTATAAACAAAAGTGTGGAAAAATTTTATCATTTTATGATTTTGGGCATTTGTAGTTCTAGAAATTTTTTATAACCCTTACTTGGCTTGTGTTCCTATTTATCCATCTGTTTTCATGTAACTCTGAAATTGTAGGTGAATCGTTCAAAGTAGACATTTGACATGAAAGTATTGGCGTCTCAGTATACTAACTAGAAAATATTTTCTTAACATAAATATGTTTTCAATATATTTTATATATATTTTAATAGATAGTTTACATAAATAATTTTACTGTTTGAAATTTTCAAATGAAAGATGTAATTTGTAAATATACTACCATTATAAACTTAGCTGGAATTTTCAGAAGTTGAGAAATGGGCATATTTTGGTATTTAACTTTCATGATACTGTGACTAATGATGTCACAAAGAAACACATTAATCCATTCAGGCCTTCAAAGCAAACTGAATTAATTAGAACCATTAAAGTGTAAATTCTGAAGAAATTTTTTTGCAGATGTATATTATCATTACCATTAAAATCTGTGTAATTAATTTCTTTGAACTCAAAAAACTTGGTGATATTTTTATTGGGTAATAATCTACAGAAAATTTTCATGGCCTAGGAATTGAACTGAGAGTATAAAGCAGATTCTAGAAAATGAGATTTTTATAGATAAAACCAGCTTATTAATATAAAGATTAATCAGAAGAGAGTTTTATCAGCCTTCCACCCCTGGCTGAAAATCTACACAAGGTGCCTCTATAAGTCTAGCAGTTCAGTTAAATGTTGAGTAATTGGCAGGAAACTGGATGGATGAGCAAGAAGGAGGAAGATCCTTACCTCATTCTCATCATAGTGTGAGAATAAATCACAAACATTTAATCAGTAGCAGCAGTCCAAATCATGATAGGTTAGTATAATGAAGTTAAAGAGAAAATTATCAGAAACAGAGGTTAAAGATTCATTCTCAAAGTGGATGAAAATATTCCCTTCTGGATGCTGGAGGCATCACGGGGGGGGGGGGGGCAGCACAAGGTCCCCAGAAAAAGGGAAAAAAAGCAGCTCGCGTCCCACCCGCAGATGAGAAAAAGTGGGATGTTCCAAATTAAAATCTTTGTTATACTGAAAAGAATACACCTGTTGGTGT
>JAAAKQ030287502.1:0-10359 GCA_010016005.3 Zanna intricata | reverse complement strand
GTTAACCACTAGACCAACCCGGTGGATTGAACCAAATCTAATCTATAAATATAATACATATCTAAATCTATATACGAATAATGCAAATACATGTAAATTACAAAAACACATTTTTAAAAGTACACAAAATTTTATTTCACTAATACCTTTTTTCATTTTTTTTTTGTTGTTGTTATTATTCAATAATTATTTACTGTAACAATTTTTTTATAATCACGGGTTTATTAATTATTAATAAATCAACATATTTATATTTAAAAAAAAAAGTTAAAAAAAAGGAGATGACGTGTGATTCAAACCGATATGCTTTCTCCTTAAGAAATCAAAATATTTTATTAAGTAAAATTTTATTTGGCTATTAACTCTGGAACCAATGAAAATAAGTACCACTTATGATTAAACCACTGAAAAGCTCTCAATGAGGGCTTATTACTGCAGTTAAGAGAAAGTCCAAAATACAGAATTTTTTGGAAACTTTTGGTTCAGTAGATTGCAATCAAAAGGGGAGGTACACAACTAGATGTTGCAACAGTCCTAATTCCAAAATTTCAATATCCTACGGCGTATGCGAGATAGGTACGTGTGCAGGAACAGACGTCACGCCGAAACTATTCAAAATGGATATTTCACTTGAAATTTTAAAACCGAAATTTTTGCGATTACAATCCTTCCTTGTACGAATTTTGTTTTCAAATTTATCTAAACAATATATATATATACACATATTTTTATATAGCTTATGACACTTCCGGAAACGTAAGGATTCCTACGCGGGGTCATACATATATGGTTCAGCCGTTTAGTTATACGGTGGAACAAACATACATACATACACTCTAAATACTTTACACTCCTTTTTGGGCAGACGTGTAATTAAATCGGTTGATAAACAAATGAGATATTAAAGAAGATTGCAAAAATTATGCAGTCACGATAATTTTGTGTCTGTTTTTACA
The DNA here is from genome assembly GCA_010016005.3 of Zanna intricata. Lineage (NCBI taxonomy): Eukaryota > Metazoa > Arthropoda > Insecta > Hemiptera > Fulgoridae > Zanna > Zanna intricata. The sequence continues at coordinate 9,403 of JAAAKQ030287502.1, read as the reverse complement.
TACTTATAATGGAATTATTAATTATTTTAAACTCAGTTAGTGAAGGAAATGTTTTAATATCAGACCTGAAGGAATCTAACTATTCCTACGAATACTCTTAATTATTATACTAATAGAGAATATTTTATTAAAAATAAATTTCAAAAATAATAACTATTTTACGTTAAAATATGAAAGAAATCTGGCAAAGTATTGCATGACTTCTCCAGTTACAGCGGTCAAATCTTGCAGAGATTTTCCAGCTTGCGAACTTTTTCCAACTTCGCTGCAAAGTCTTTCCAATTCAATCATTTGAAGTCTTATTTTTTTTTCAAAATAAACGTTTAAATATAAGTGAAACCAAATCACCGAATTTTTAAAAATTTTGTGATCCCCGTATCAACGGAACCTTATTATTAATTATAATGACCAAAACAAAATTTCCTTATGTCAAAAAACCTTTGATTCTGGGAACACCATTAGTCTGTGGCGGCAATTTAGTAAACATTTTTTTTAAAAAAAGGAAGTGATCCTTAATGAAAAAAAAACTAATTAAAAAAAATTGTTTGAAGATATTGGAAACATGAAGTATAACTTTTATGATAAAATAAAAAAAAAGAACTTCTTTTTTTGGGCTGGGATTAAAACTACCTAAATTTTAATTGTCCTTAAAGTGAAAGAGTCAAAAAACACAATACTAAAAAACACAAAAAAACAAAATATTGTATGTTTTAAATCGATTAAAAAAAAATTATTTTGCTACTTCTACAAATAAACAACCTTAAAAAATTTACATAAGTAAAAGTTTCTCCAAATCTAAAACTCTCATCAATAAAGAATAAAACAAGAACTTAAAAATGTTCAAAAAACTTTTCTGTATCTGAGTCCGGGATTTATAATTTTGGAAAAGTGTAGACATTTTCTGATAGTTTTGTATAGATGTATAAAAATAATTTTTTTAATTAAAACCGAAGGGAAATAGAGAAAAAACATATTTCAATTTTAATAGGTGGAGGTTGATTTTTTGAAAACTTTTTTTGAATTATTTTTGTATGCAATATAGGTAACAAATTTTCCAAAGTTTTTTTTTCTAAAATGCTTCTGAAGAAAATCGAAATTGGTTTTTCCGATATCCCCACCCACTGAAAGAATTTTGAAAAAATATGATCAATGCCCCATATAAGAAAATATTTAAGCAAAATTTGAAGGAAGCCCTATCAGGTTGGTCTAGCGGTTAATTCGTCGTCGTAAAATCTGTGCATAAAATATCTCTGCCATGAGTAATCTCTGCTTACCATACCGTGTCTTACGAGACGGTTTGTGTGCCGTCATTGGTGCCACCAATAGATGTAGTTATAGGAGAGACGGGTGACAGGTACGGTGGCAGAGATAGAACAGAGGCCCAGTCTGGACTCAGATACAGCAGGAGAAATAGATGGGCGGTAGGTGATAAAGCAAAGAGATCGCTTAGTGTGATAGGAATCGAATTACTTCCTTACACAGACCTTATCCGGTCATGGTACCTTCGGGAACTATCTACATACAATAGGCAGAAGGGAGTCCCCGGATTGTGTTTTTGTTCATACTTTGAGGACACTCCTGAGCATACACTTTTTGGCTGTCCAGCGTCGGAGGAAATCCGCACGAGGGCGGGCCTGTCGGAAGTTACACCTGACGATTTAATCCAACACATGCTTCGTTCGCGACATGCTTGGAATGCTGTTGATAAATACGTGACATCGGTGCTCAGAAAGAAGGATGAAGTGAATAGGTTAAGAGGGTTCTAGATTGTTGTGTTTTAATCCTGTTCAAGACTGGAAGATATTGGATCAGCTTTACCTCTTCGAGACTTGAGTAATGCTTAATTACGGGTCCGGCGTCGGGGTGGCGGAGAAAGATGAGGGATGTATAGTCGCTAGGAGGCAGGTCACTATACGCACTTACTTTAACATCTTTGGGGAACCTGCTTTGCCCGAGTGATTTCTAACTCGGGATTCTAGACCGACATTCCCTCATGAAGACTCCATGGGGAATATGTAATGTAACTGGTATTCCTTCGCAACTCATCGATAACAAAAAAAAAAAACGAAAAATTAGAAAGACATAAAAACGTTCAAAAGCCGTTTTGAAGAAACATATCTACTGCAGCGTGCGATAACGTCATATAACCATAAAACTATCTAAGAACCTGCTCTGGAGGTGATATCTAAGTAATGCAAAAAACCGCATCGAAATCGGTCCAACAGTTCTTGAGGAAAATGGTAACAGACACACATACTTATACACAAAACCTCTTACCCCAAATGCATACATAGTCTCCGTTCCGTCGTGGATAAAAATAAAACGGTATACTGTTTTGCTTTAAATCATCTTTATAATCCTCTTTATTATCCTCATTCATTCTCTGAAGTAATACCTTACGGTAGTTCCGGAGGCTAAACAGAAAAATAAAGAAATCATCTTTATAAAACGTTAAGATTTTCATTGTTATTAAATATTTATTATACTATCGAACATTCCCGTCTAAAATATAACCTTAACGCTTGAGGCTCCCTAAAACCTCAAAACGAGTTTTACAGATTTATAGTGGGCGTCAGATCACTTTTAAATTCCTAAACTTTGGAATTAAATCTTTTGGATATGGTGTATCTTCCAAATATTTATGAGATTAAAAAAATTATAGAAAAAATAAATTTATATATAACATATAAATATTACTGTAATTCGGGGCGTTAAACAATATCAGAGCATCTGTAAAATAAATCAAATGTACGAGTACTAATGTATGAGTCTGTCTCTTAGTACATACTGTTGACGGGGGTGAAGTTTAATTATATAAAGTGAATTCAGAAGTTAACAGCACGCATACAAAACACAGTAATCATTAAAAATGTACTCTCTCTCCCTTTTATTTATTTTTTTATTGCTAATAATAGCTTATCTAACTACTAATACCTGAATTGCGAGGTCATATGTGCGTGAAAAAGAAATTAATATCCGTAAATCCGTCGTTACAAGTTATATCAATTTAAAATAGTCTTACTCTAACGTATAAACTGGTTTCGAGGTCGTTATTTAATTCGGAGGAACTGATATCTTGTAAAACTATATCGTTTAAGGGAGGAGGGCTCATGTGGTGGTAAAGAACAATTTTTAATTTATTTTGATCTCATTAAGCATGAATTTTAAATCCTTAACGGTTAAGGGTTCAAATTTTTAATCCTTAAGGGTTCAATGTTACGTTCATTAACATAATGTATACGTTCAACTGTAAATAAAAAGATTCAATACGAATCTGTATCTATTATCGTAGTGATCTCTTATTACCTAATAAACATAAGGAAAAGTGTTTCATTATTGAATTCGAATTGTCTATTTTAAAGCGGGACGAATTAAGAACTACAAAGTTTATTATATCAGTGAAAATGGATTTAGGGCTTGAAAACTAATCCTAACAAATAGGATAGATTACATCACATCTATATATATTTTAGACGTTAAGCCTTTTTTAATGACACTTCTTCCTAGGATTCTATCACAACGAATGTTTTTTTTTTTTTTTTTGTAATAAAAAACTTTCATACATGTTTCCCAGGTTCAAAAAAAATAACATAATAATAAAATAATAAAAATTCAAAAATATCAATCATCTTAGCGCAGTGATTCTCATGATTTTTTTAAATCCACGACCCACAAAAAAAAAACATAATGAATATTTCGCGACCCCCCAACCCCAACCCAATGAAACCTAGTTACGAATATTTAGCTGCGGCGGGTATGAATGTGTATGTATGAAGTAACAAACATGAACAATTTACAGGTTCCTACTTGATGTGTACGTGCTCCATGTAATGTGATCTTGTTGCGTAATATTGATGCTGCTAGACCGTCATGTTCAAACACGGATATGATACGTTTGAACACATCGTGCTCTCAGCAAACTAAAAGAGGCGTAAGAGCTCTCAGAACGTCAGTAGTTTTGAATGCAAAGCGTGCGTCTGATGCCTTTATTGAAGTTTTTAAAAGCATAATCTCTATTAAAATAATAATGAATGGGATTTCGCCTTTTTTTTTTTTGAACGTTATTTACTTTCAAGTACTCTCCGATGAAAGCAACAAGCAATAAAAATTAATTTGACCCTTGGAAATTAACATCCGAATCATAAAAGAAAACCCTCGGAATTTTTCGAAAGAAAATTACATACTTTGAGAAATCAACAGGCTTCTTTTTGTAAATCAATCCATACTGATAAAAGTACACTTGACCAATCTTATTTCAAAGCATTAAGGGTAGCTAAGATTTCCAAACCCCATACAATCGCAGAAAACCTCATACTGCCTGCTGCAGTTGATATGATCAGTGTTTTAATAAGCGAGTGGAAGAAGCAAAGATACTAAAAATAATTCCGCTTTCTAACGATAAAGTATTAAGGCGAATCGATGACATGGCCACCGATGTTCGCCATCAGATAATTTAGTAGAAGTGAATTTTTTAGCATTCAATTTGATGAATTAACAGATATGGTAATCATTTCTCAGTTCTTATGTTTTGTCAGATGCGGTAGCGATAGATCAATCAAAGAAAATATATCATTTTGCAAATTAATATCTAGTTAGGTAACAGGAAAATGTCTATTTGAATTTTTTTTATGAGGCTTCTAAATACTATAACATAGACTGGAAAAAATGTAATGCAGTATGAAGTGATGGTGCAAAGGCAATAGCAGGGAAGAACGTTGATTTCTGAAAACATTAAAAGGTCGTCTTATACAAAGGGCGGCGGAATGGATGAAATTAGTCTACAACTTTACACGTTACCAAGTTGTAGACTAATTTCACGATCCCTAGGATGAGAAATGCTGTCTTAGCGTTTATTTTTTGGTTATTTAGCTCTAACACATTATATAGATGTTTTTCGTTGACTGTAAAATACGTAAACAGGATTACTGTTCTATCGGATAATGCCACAAGCCACATAGTTTGTTGACAGATGAGGATAATATTTAAGAAAGCTCGAATCTGTTACCTTTTATACTCGTCAGAAAAGTAATCTATTGTAATAAATATTTTAGCCGCTCAAATATAAATAACCGATCTGTAATATGATGCTCCCGTTCCGAGTAAACGTCTTCTGATCTACAGAGCGAACAGGAGTGATAGATATCTATTTCCTTGAAGAAGCCTGAAAGAAAATAAGTTCTAAGAAAAGAAATACGGGTTGCAATGGAAAGAACAGGTATACTCAGAAACTGATAAATTTTACCAGAGTGTGTACTGGAGAGGCTGAGTGCACTGCGAAAGTGTAGGAGAAAACTACATATGCCTTCAAGGTAGAAATAGGAGTCCGACGGGTGATATTATCTCACCTGCTCTATTTAACCTTGCTGTACAGAAGAAACTTTGAGATAATATCAGACTGGATTCAGGAAAGGATGCTCGGCGTGGACCAAATATTTATACTAAGGGAGATCATTAATAAATGCTGGGAATTTATTATCAAAACTAAATGCTTGTTTGTTGATCTTAGCAAGGTATATGTTATTATATCAAGGAAAGAAATACGGGCTGCAATGAAAAGAACAGGTATACCTCAGAAACTGATAAATCTTACCAGAGTCTGTATTGGAGAGACTGAATGCACTGCGAAAGTGTAGGAGAAAACTACATATACCTTCAAGGTAGAAACAGGAGTCCGACGGGTGATGTTATCTCACCTGCTCTATTTAACCTTGTTCTAAATGAAGTCATGAAGAGTGTACTCGAGAAAAATAACTGGAATTAAGGCTGGACGGAAAGTCAATGCTCTTGCTTTTATTGATGATACAGTACTACTTGGAAAAAATGTAAACAAAGCGAGAGAGGTGGTTAAAGTCTTGGTAAGGCAAGTAGGGTAGAATAAAAAATAAACACAGAAAAGACCCAGTATATGTTAACTGCAACAGAAGACTGATGAAAAATTCTATAGAATAAATGACGCTAGCTTCAAAAAAGTAAACACCTTCAGTTATCTTGGCAAATAGGAAACAACAGAAACGAGATGGAAATGGAGATAAAGACCAGAATACTCGTACTATCAGTAACAAAGATACCTATATGGATTGAGCAACTTTCTTAAAAGTAGATTATTATCCAAAGCCAGGATAATTAGGATAAATAAAATTGTATTAAGACGTGTAGTTACATATAAATCTCAAACGTGGACGTTGATAAAGAAAATGGAATCCGGATTAAAATTTTTCGAAAATAAAGTATTACGAAAGGTTTACGGATCAGTTAGGGAAGGTGATCGTTGAAGTAACAAGAAAAACCAAGATCGTTGGAGGTTCTCCAAGAACAAGATCTAACAGCAATAATAAAAAGCGGACGAACGGACTGGTTTGGACATGTGCACAGGAGTAGTAAAGAAATGATCAAGGCTGTGATGGATGGAAAACCCCCTGGGCAGACCAAGAATAAAATGAGGGAGAGTGTCCAAAATGATTAATAAACACTGAAAGCAATAGAAGAAATGGCGGAGGACAGATTAAGTTTGAAGCAGGTGGCATGTGAAGCTACGGACCGACTACGGTCTGAGAAGCAGCTTAAGTACGTAATTATAAAATCATATTAGAATAAAACGTTTAATCGCGAGACAATCGTAGCAACGCACGTAAGAAATCGAAGAAATCTAAAAAGTAACATCAAGTTCGTTTCCAAATCGAATAGAATACAGATATCAGAAGAAAAAATTGACAAAGATATGATATCGATATTTATTTAGTATCAGAAAAACGTTTATTACTAATAATTAATGAAAAGGTGGCAATACAGTCACTTTAATTAGCAAATAATAATAAACAAACCCTGATATTAGAGCGCATTATGTAGTGTAAATTCAATACCATCTAAAATTTAAAAAAAAAATAATCATTAAACTATCTTCTAATAAATAAACAGATGTACCATTAATTAGGAATAAAATGAAGGCTGTGTAAGAGTTTTGATGTCTGAATGATTCTGGAGATGAGCAATTAACGAACGAGACCCAAACTTTAAATTTATTTATATTAAAATGAATATTTTTAAAAGTCGATTGCGTAATATAAATATTAAAAATGTTTCAGTCATTGGCGTTACAAATAATGGCTAAAAGAATGAAAAAAAAAACTAACAGCTAACAATTATAATAGCATTTTGAAAAATGTTATTTATATAAAAATATATATATTTTTACTCAAGATGAAATACATTTAACTCTTTCTTGTGTAAATTAGTTTTCAAAATTTTTTATATATTTTCCAACCATCGATATCTTAATTTTAATTATCCTCGTAAAATTTATTAAGAATAAATATTATGTAATTTATTAGTTAATAATTTTTCTTCATAATTTCGAATTATCAGGATTATTTTTATAAATAAAATCAATATAGATCGTAAACATCAAAACGTATGCGTTACAAAAATATTCAGTAATTATTAAAAAAAAAAATTATTTCTGTACGCAACAAATGTTTGTGCATTAACATTAGGAGCAGGACAATAATAAAATAAAAGGGGGTAGGTGAAAGAAAGGTGGGGGGGTTGATTAGGGATAGATTGGTGGAGGAGGTTGTCGAGGTAATCGAGGAGGGGTACAGAGTAGAGGATTGAAAAGTGAAGGTATATGTGGCTCGTTTCAGTGTTTAACCGACAACAGTGTTTATTTAGTCTTGAAATAGTGATCTAATTGTCGGCCGACGATACGGTTCTTTAAAAAAAAGAATTATTTAATATTTTATTTCAGCAAATATACACAATCACCAAACATGATGGCATCAAAAATCTTGGTGTCTTTACTAGTGCCGACATTTTTTTTAATAACATTCGTATCATCTGTATTACTGAACGAAGGACGTCCGCTACCGGGTCTTCCAGATAGATCTTTGTACATCAGAAGCATTCCAGAATTATTCGGATACTCCGGCTCACTCTACCAGGTCTACATGCCCCCGCTTTATCCTGTATCATTTGTAAGAAACAGTGTCTTCACCTCCTTTTGTGAACTATTACGCACATTTTTGTTGTACATAGAGCACATAAGGTGGCGGAGTCTGTTTAATTTTAATTTTCTTCGGAATATATTTAGATATACTCCCGTGGTAAATGGATTTAATGGTGGAGGAAATTAATTCTCTCAGAATATGTATGAAATTAGAATTAAATATAAAAAACATCATCGTATTAAGTTTTGTTAAAATAACATTAAAAATAATTAAAATATTAAAAAAATTAAAAAATTAATTTGTATAAAAAATGAGACATTTGTAAACTAATGAATCATTTTTTCAAAATCAGTACATAAGATCTTCAATATTTTTCATAAATAATCTTAAATATCAATTAATAAAAGTGATCCAAATTTATTTTACTTTATTAAAAAGAATAGATATTTTTCCCAAAATTTATGTAAACAAATTTATCATTTTTTTTTTCTAAAGCAAACGAGTTTCAAATTAATAATGAAACAAAAAGTATATGTTTTGTTAATAAGTAAAATTTACGCTTTTTATAATAATATGAGCAATTTGTAGTGTTTCGGTTGCGAATTTTTAAATTAAAATATTAATACAATGTAAATAAAAAAAAGTACATATTTTATTTTCGTAATATTTTTAATTAATTTTTTTACGCTTTTCCAATAACTTTCTTTTGTGAAAAAAGTTTTTATTGTATAAGATAATAAAAGTATAATTATAAATATATCTATATGATATGTATAAAATAAAAAGTAATTAAAATTATGTATAAAGATAATAATATAGTAACAATACTCGGTCAAAAAAATGAAATCTTTTGTTCCAATTAGCTTCTTGTTTTTTTTTTCTTTTTTAAGTAAAATTAAACCGTGAAAACTAATTTCCCATTGATATAAAAAGTATTTAATTTAACATTCATACATTTACATAATTTCCGTGACTACTATATTAACAAAACGTCCTTAAATAGATTAAAATTGTATATATATTTATATATATTCTTAAATTGTGTTACATAAAAAATTAATATGAATTTCAGTAAAGTAATTTGTATATAAACTGCCACCTACACACGGCACTATAAAAAAGATAAAAACGTAAATATTGATTAATTTTTTTAATGAATAAAATAATTAAAATGAAAATATATATAATTATACAATTTTTATACTTCACAGATACGAAAAAAGGTGTGTGTGTGTGGGTGTGTGTGTGTGTGTGTGTGCGTTTGTGCGCGCGTGCGCGCGTTTGTGTGTGTGTTGTGTGTAAGTGTGCGTTCGTGCTTGTTTGTGTGTGTGTGTGTGTGTGTGTGTGTGTGTGTGCGCGCGCGTGAGTGTGGGTGGGTGGGTGTGTGTGAAGAGAGTAATTTAAATGCACAGAAAGGAAGAAGATATTTTTACTGAATAGAGTAACAATTACATAAAATA
>JAAAKQ030287469.1:0-10360 GCA_010016005.3 Zanna intricata | reverse complement strand
GCGCTCTATTTACAGTTGGAATTTTGGGGAAGAAGTCACTAATATTTTTCTGCTTCACTGCCTGTCTTTGTTTCTCAGTGACAACAGAACGAAAGGCTCTAAAGTGACAATAAAATTCATTAAATGAATTATTCGATTTCCTGATAAAATCAGAATGTCATCGACCCAGCCTCTTACATTTTTTAGTTTTGGTAAATCATCTTCCTTATCGCTTTACTTCCATCGCTCTCGGTATCGCAATTTTTCTCTGTCTCCTGATTTGCTATCACCTCATCTGCTATCTCCTTTTCAGTAAGCACTTGCATCCCGGGATCGCCTTCGTCACTCTAAAGCCAGTCTCTTACATCATCTTCAGATACATTTTTCTGCAATAGTTCTGCTTGTGCATTGGCCTAAATTGTATCCGTACTGTAATGTATAATATTTTTTAAAATTTAAAAAATAAGAAAATACTAAGATTTTTAGGCTGTCTTTGGTAAATATAAAGCAACAAAGCATTGTTCAGAATCTGATACGCACCATAGGATGGTGTTATGAACGTAGCAGTAGCAGTTCCGATAATCGAAGTTTTACCGTAATTGTAAATACTTGTGTACATTTTAATACATAATGGTTTAACTTCGGTTACTGAATAAAGTAGAAAAGTGTAAACGCATAACATTCATGTCTTATCTGATATTAATCTTATAAATATTTTTATATAATACTACTATGCAAGTAAATAACTGCAAATATTTTTATGATAATTATACTAATAAAGTATAAATAAAACAGTTTATTATTTTTAAAGATATTAAAGTCTTTTATGGTGTGAAACGATTAACAGAAAAGAATAGTTTCTTAATCAGTCAGACATATAACTTTGTAAGAGAGATCGAAATTTATACATGTTTCATATAGCGATGTACTTGGAATATTAATTGGTATTCATAAAAAATAGTATACAAATAATCCTGAGCACTCTCATAAAATTTATAATGAAGAATTTTTTTTTTTAATTAAAATTCATTTGTTCGCTTTTCAGCAAATATTGAAGTATTTGTTTTTATATATATATACATTTTAATAGATTTTCTCAACATTATGAATCAAATTTAAAGAAACCGTTATTCTAGCAGGGGTAACCGTACTTTCATTAAAAAAATTGGATCTTTTTTTTTTTTTTTAGAAATGAGATATTTTTAATTTTAATATTATTTACCTATGAATATCTCTCTGTATTTTTTCTATATTTACTTAATTTCATTAAATTTGATAGATTGTTGATTGTTAAAACGTAAATGCCATTTCAAAAAAAAAAAAAATAGTCTTAAATATTTCAGATTGTACATCATGTGTAGATTACACTACAAGTAGTCTAGAAATATAAAATTTTTACTTAATACCCTATTATTTATATATCACTCCCTTTCTAAAAATTTTTATTCCAAAAAAAAAATCTTAGTTTATATATGGTAATGAATGATTATTAAATTTGTAGGTAGAATATTGCTAAATCCAGATGCTGGTATAAAAAGATTTTACTTCAGAAATATTTCATTTAGATTCAGTTTAAAAAAAAAAAAAATAGTATTGAATTCATATATTTAAATAAATAAATAATATTATTTATTACTTCCCTTGATATAATTTTTAAGTTGAGTTTATTTATAACTAAAAATTAATTGAAAAAAAAAAAAAATTACAAAAAATGGAGGTTTCATTGTCAAATATATATTTTACAAATACCAGTTTGTATATTAGTGTATTTACATGTGTATTTTTCTGTATTATTATTATATATTGTGTATATGTGTGTGTGTGTGCATGTGTGTGCGTGCGTATGTTTAAGGGTTATACATGAATTTAATAAGTACATTTGATTTCAAAAATATGGGTTAAATATTACCTTAATGTAATTCATTAGTTAATAATTGCATAATAATAGTAATATTGCTTTACTCTTAATAATTGTTAGCTTGGTGAGATTATATATTACACAATTATGTACTCAAAATGTATCCTGTCTGCTGTGAACTTAGTTTTTTTATTTTAGTTAATTAATACAGGAGGTTTTTATACTGTTTTTAATAATGTTTTAAGTCATTTATGTGTGTTTATTATATACATATATATATTATACTTTCTTTTCTTTTTTTTTTTTAAATGTAAACTTTTTTATTAAAATTTTTTGATCCAAATGTAATTTTTACAGTATTGATTAAAGTAAGATATTGAGACTGTTGTCAGCTGTATTATTTTTTTTTTTTTTTCAAGATTGTAGTGACATGTTAAAACTGTTAATGGTCGGTCTACAATTTAATTAATTTAATGAAAAAACAAAAGAAAAAGCAGTTTTTGTTTAAATATCATTAACCTTTTCAAAGTAGAATCAGTCTTTCACAAACAGTATTTTAAACTTACAATTTTGTTCGTAACTTTCTTCTAATCTCATGTATATTCATTTCTGTTACTCTAGAACGTTATGTTATGTTACATTTATGCAATAATAACTTTTAAAGTGTTATGTAGAACTGTTATATTCCATTATACATTAGTTATTAATTTTGTAATGTTTGAAAAAAATTACTCTTGCCTATATATTCTTCATTTTTTCTGTTCGGCTGCGTAAAAAAAATTTGATCGCACATTCTCAAGAAGAAAAGAAAAAAAGTATACTTTTGGAGACTTAGACTGACAATAATTCGTTTGGGAAAGGTTTGATATTAAAAATTTTAATTTTAATTGTTTGGTATTTGCAAATTTATATACTTTATTTTATCTTCTTACCTAAAAATATACTTTTTAAACTTCTATTTACATTCTTGGATAGATTTAAGTTTGGATAAAATATATTGAACATTATTTTTCTACATTGTAGTGGGGAAATTTATTCCTATTAATCTTTCTCAGAGGAAAAAAAGCCTGTTTCAGCACCTTCTTACACACTGAACGTACTGGTAGCATTTTCCTATGTGTTCATTATCTGTGTATTTTACCTACATCTGTTTTTTTTTTTTTTTACCAAGAATATATTTTTTGCTTCACTAAACTCTATTCTAAACCGCTTTTCTCTTCTCTCTGATTTAGAAACATACACAAACAATGTCATAATTATTGTAATATTTTTTTTTTACTATTTGTTTTTATATCCAGTGCGATATGATTATAGAACAGAAGGAAAACTGTTGTTTAGTTTATTGTTATGTTTTTGTTCGTTTACCTTTGACTATTGTGAATTACAATCATGATCACAACTTTTTCTACATCTTTCTTCTCTTTAACTCCCTCGAAATGAGATATTTTTAATTTTAATATTATTTACCTATGAATATCTCTCTGTATTTTTTCTATATTTACTTAATTTCATTAAATTTGATAGATTGTTGATTGTTAAAACGTAAATGCCATTTAAAAAAAAAAAAAATAGTCTTAAATATTTCAGATTGTACATCATGTGCAGATTACACTACAATAATTGTAATATTAAAATAATAATTTTTTTTTTGTAGAGTTTTTTAAACCCTCCCTTTTTTTTTAGAAGTGTTACTGATAATTTATCTTTTGATAAAAACACTAATTTTTTTTTTTAATATAAAGCACTTTGTATTGTATACCCAAAGTTTTTAAAGAAGAAAAAATTTTGTGATAATGATGTTAATTAATCTAACTTGTGGTTAATTAATCTAACAAGGCTTGTGGAAGGAAATTGTGTTTGAGTTAATTAATCTTATTTTGAAATATATGATACTTAATTAAATCTGAAAAAAAACTTATTACAAGAATACTTAATTATTTAATCGATTTGTTTTTGTAAAGGTACAACTGCACTTAAAACTAAATATATTTGTCATGATTATAAATATTATTTAACTAACAACAATTTGTTTTGTGTTTTAGCTGTGCTGTATTACTAAAAGTATTATTGTTTTATTTTATTTTTTATTTTTTTTTTATGAATACGCTATTAATATTTTTTGTTGTTTTTTTTGTGAAATAAATATAAAAGCTAATTAGATTTAATTTTTTAAACTCTGAGTCGGCAACTTACTTCATTAAAGCTCAAGACCAGTACATTTGCATCAGATATGTTGTTTTCTTGTTCCAGTGAGATGATTTTGCATGAATAATTTATAACATTACCTGTTTTATGAAAACAGGCAGATGTATGTTTTTTTTTATATACATGTGTATATAAAATATATAGTGTACTTTATATTAAAAAAAAAGAAACAATTTTTAAGTTTAAAAAGATTTTTTACATTTTTTTAATCTATATTTACATTATACTTTATTTACAGCATTTACATTTTAATTTAGGCAATTTTGTATGTTTACTCTGTTAAACATATAAAGTGATAATTTCAGATTTTTTATTATTATTTTAATCCTAATTACCCTCCGGTTTTAATTTTTATCCATTATTTATTAATTTTTATGTAATTTTTTTTACTGCCTTAATAAAATAGATATCCGAATACTTTTTTGTTTTTATTTTTTATTTTTTTAATTAGAATTACGTAACCAGTTTTTTTAAATTTTGTTGAATTAACATTAACACTTTTGTTATTAGTTTCTAACCAAAATTTATGGGATTTTTATAGCCACATATGCCACTAAAAAGCCTTGGTCGAAACTGTACAGTACCTATCAAAAGTTTAAGGATAACATGAAAAATTTGAGTTTTCTTTAAGTCCGTTTGTTTAAAAATTTTACAAAAACTCAAAAAGAATCTCTTACAGTTAGTAATTATTAATGTGCCCTCTGTTGGGTTGGCTCTTCAAACTGGCTTAACATGTTATGTCATTAATTTGATCAGTCTTTTTGCATTCGTCAACAGTGACATCTCGCTACAACACAGCAATATTCTGCTTTAAATCTTCATTTGATTTGTGCTTCCCTATGGCCGATTAGACTGCCATAGAGTTCCACAGATTCTTTATGGGATTAAGGTCCAGCAAGCATGCTGGTTACGATAGCAGTTCAATATCCTTTCCTCTAAACCAGTCCAGCCTAAAGCGACTGGTGACAGGAACCGTTGTCTTGCTAGAAAAGATAATTCTCTCCGGTCAGCCTAGTAACTGAAGGAACCATTACTTCCTCCAAAATTAGCACCTACCTCTTGTTATTGACTGATCCATCAATAATGTAGAGCTCTCGAGAAGGTTATGCACCTTCAAATCATTATTGCTTCACCACCAGCTTGAACATCAGGTGTGATGAAGAATGGCAGAAACTTTTCTTAGTGCTCCTAACATTTTTTGCCATCTTGCATACAGTTTGAATCTATTTTCATCTGAAAAAATTTATTTTTGCTAAGCTTCTTTCATCAAATTACACCTTTCATGATGCCTCTTAGCTTGCTCAAGCATCTTACCTTGTTCATTAAGCAAATGTTTATGTAAGACATCAAACCAGCATATCTCAGATGACGGTCTAGGGTTTCAGCACTGAAGTTAATGTCCAGATTATCCTTAACTTTTACTAAAAGATCAGGTAAATTATGATCTTGTTTATGATTTTATGGGCCGTTTTTATCATTTTTTCCATGAAGGTTTTGGACACTGCAAGCTTTTCTGTCAAACTTAAGTCACTCTCTTACTTCACATCAGTATTCATGACTTTAAGCTGATTTTTAGAGCAAAGAAATTAACTTAAAACATTATAATCATCGACAGCAGACAACGAAAAGTGGTGGGAATTTGCTATTTAGTTAGTGCTAACTGACTCTCCCCCCCCCCCCAAATCCTGATTAAATTTGTATGGCAGTCTGATATTAATATGGCACAAATTACAAACTCAAGTAAAGTTAGAGCAGAATTTTTTTTTGTGCAAAAAGAACTGTAAAAATAGGTATGTGCAGGGCTATGACAAACATTTCACATCGGTTCTAAAAAAAAAAAAAAAAAAAAAAAGAGACTGGCCTAAGGTGCCTTTCATGCTAGCCTATACACAACCAAATTTCATTAGTCTGGATGTACCTGTTTAAGAGTAATAATTTTTTTTTTTTAACTATATATTTAATTATATTATATGCCCTTTTTAAAATAAGACAATTGCAATAAAATCAGTTCTGTAAAAGATAGATATATAGAATCTGTGTTTAAAAATTACTTGTATTAAGGGTTATTGTCTAACTGGCATCGTATGATTTAGCAAAATTATACGATAGGAAGCAGTAATGTGTAATTTAGCAGTTCCTTACAAACTTTTGACAGATACTGTACTATGAGTAATTAGAAAAACAAATTTTGATTTGCTATTCATTTTTATTTTTGAATGACAAAGATATTTTTAAGGGTTATTTTAACAGCAAATTTTTATAAAATGTAATTGGTATATCACCTTTTACAATATATATATATATATATTTTTTTTTTTTTTAACAAGAAAAATACATTAAATTGATGAATATGAAGACTTGTTATATATATATACTAGGCAGTCAGTTGCTGGTGACCAATTTGCAGCAACAATTTAACTCATATTAACTCGAAGGTTAATATGAGTACATACACATTTGATTGGAGCAACCAAGATAATATGAACAACATAGAGAAATCAGCTACATATATTGCTTATTTTTCTTCTGGAAAAATACAGTAATTTATAGAGATTCTTACAAAGTTAAAAAAAAATTATCTTCATATTATAAAGTATAAAAAAAAAAATTCAGTGTTTTTAACATTTTCCTAGTATTTTCTTATTTTTTAAAAATATTTGTTAAATATAGTTACTTCCTCGATATCCATTTTGATGATCAGTTTATACAAAATTAATAAATTCTAAGCTACCAATTTTTCCCCGTGACAAAATCTGATCATCTAATGCGAGTCTAAATTAAAAATTTGTAATTTTGTTCTCAGTATCATTATAAAGATGGTAGATTCTCAGTGTGTAGACTTACTTATTGGGCTGCTCTAAACATTAAAATAAATTTTAACATTCTGTACATCTTAATGAATATTCAACCCCCATTGCTACAATCAATTAACATTCGATGTAGCACATTATTATTATTTTTTTTTTTTTTGTAATTTTTACCAAATACAGTTGTTAAAAACAGAATTCTTTGATAAGTTAACAAAACGACCTGGGATATAGATATATGACAGCAAAGGTGTTAAATTAATACATGTTTTTTTTTTTATAATATATCATATTTTTATATTATTTCTGTTTAGATTATGGTTAGTCTCTTGTTAATGATATGAAATAATTGGAACGTAACAAATTTTCAATTTTTTATATATTTAACCCTTGACAAGTGCATTTTAATAAATATGTATAATATACCCCGCTACGTAAGATTTATTTTTTAATATTATTTATACACCAGTATATAAGCATGTCTTTTTACTAATTAACTTAAGTGTCATTTAATGATATTAGAGATAAAACTGGTTTGACAGCTAATATTAATTTTTATTTGAATTAAAATAACTATCTCATTATAGCCTGAGATAGAATTTATAATCAGCTAATCTAGATATTATAAATTTTTCTAATGCATTTAAATAATTGAAATTTGTTTTTAATATACATAGATGTCCCACCATAAATTTTCCATACATGGAAAAATGAAAATTTTCTATGAAATTAATGTTTATTATATATAATATGCTCTACATCAGGGGTGGGCAACTTTTTTCATCATCGGGCCAATTTTCATATGACGATGCGAGCCAGAACAGATTGAATTATTTAACCCTTGCATTACCAGGCGGGTTATGTTCATATACCCCACAAAATTTTTTTGTGAAAATCAATGAAAATTCTGGGGTATGAGAGAGATACCCTGCATGGCAAATAAAGGGCTATTAAAAAAATGTTAAATTATTTGAATAGGAAAACTATTAACAAAGTAGAAAATTAATAAAATAAATACATATTTACCTCAATTGGAATAAATTAAAAATTTGTAATTAATGAACATTTTTATTATCATGTAAAAAAAAATGAATACAATAAACTTTTTACTCAATCTTCAGTGTGATGGATTAAATTTAGAATGTTCCTGATCTATATTATTACATCATACTTAGGATCTAATTCACTAGTAGCTATTCGATGAACTGCTTCCAAATTTTCATCAGTTATTCTCGGATCTGATTTTGTTTTTTTATATGTTTCATTAATGAAAATGTACTTTCGTACAGGTAAGTTAATCCAAAGAACGCCAAATATTTTTGTGCATGATCCAGAATATTTTTAAAAATTTCTGGATTTAAAGAAGCATATGAAATTCCAGTATTGATTTTTTAATAATAAACTTGATTGTAAATTTATCAGTTCTAGTTGAATACTGACTGGATGGTGCATCGTAGACACTAAAAGCAAATGGTAGACTTACTAATGAAAGATCATTAGAAATTTTATTAAAATCTTCAAATCTTATGTGAAATTCTGTGAATAAATCGTTTATTATAAATTTCATATTTTTTATAATCGCTATTTTTTAAGTTATTTTCCCTTTGTTTCAAAGTTGGAAAGTGAATCAACTATTCTTTTTGAAACTGTTGTGAGAATAATTTTAATTTTTTTTTGAATGAGGTAACATTTGTGTACATATTATAAATAAATAGTCCCTTTCCTTGTAATGATAAATTCAATTTATTTATGCCGCAGGACAACTTTAACATCGTCGTAACGGGCCAGATTAGGCCGGCAGATGCCCATTACTGCTCTACATACTATCAGTGTTACGTAAACACATTTCGATATAAATATCCTCCAATGCTGAAAAACATGTAACCCTATAAGTTTCCATTAACAAAAAAATAAAGAATTTTTTTTTTTTTTTATGAAGGTCATGGTGTATCAGGAAAAGATTAAAAAAATAAGTTGTGCTTGTAATGGCATTGGTGTTAAGTTCCTAGAGGTGATTGATGTATTATATATTTTTCTTATGGGACATCATTTATATTATACATTTTCATTTATAGACTGATATGAATATTAGTAAATTAATGTACCCCGATGAAGAAGAGATGTGCTTATTTTAGCAGTTAAACATAAACATAATTTGAAGTTTCTATAATCTCACTTTTGCAATATTATAGAAACTTCAAATTATGATAATGAATTTGTGCAAGGAGATTCATCAAATGAGATATAACTAAAGAAAGAAGTTCTTCAGGTTACATGCAATGAAAGAGCTCTTATTTAATTTGTATGAAAGTTGAAAATTACAGATCGATATTTGATTTCCAAGTAAGGAATGAATTTGTTATATAAGTTATATAGGATTTGACGATGAAGGTTTACGAGATGTAAACTCAAAAATAGATAAGCTTGATCTATTTATATTATTTTTATTAAATACAAGAAAAATTATAAGTGTATAGTTATTTATTAATAAGTATAATTAAACCATAACAATATTAAATCATTCTGAGGCCAGTTTTATCCAATATGATTGTAACATTACTTAAATAGTTGATTTTTTTTTTTTTTTGTAAATATTCTAAAATATTTATGCAGGGAAACAATTACCTATAAGCCTACTTAAGTTAATGTAAAAGGGCTAATGCCCTAATCAAGGGTTAAACTTAAATTATTAAAAATAATTGTGTAAAATAATAAATTCATTATTTTTATTGTACTTAAGATATTTTTGTTGTACTGTATAAAAAAAAAAAAAACTTGTAATTTGAGCACTGTAAATTAATAACTAGACTGTACAAACAGTAGCTACCAATAAATGTTTTAAAAAAGCTAAAAATATGTTTTTTTAATACCATACAAAAAAATAATTTGTTTTTTTTTATTAAATAAAAAATTGTAAATTTTATACTATTGAGCCCAGCAGGTTGGTCTGGTGGTAAACTTGTAAATCACTTTTTAACAGCTGATTCTGTAAGTCAGAAGATTCTCCGATTTGAATACCTAGTAAAAGTTGGTTGCTTTTATAGGATTTGAATACTAGACAGTGGATATCAATATTTTTTTATGGTTGGAGTTTAATTAACCACACATCTCAGGAACAGTCGGCCTGATCCTTTTTTCTTAACATCATTAAGCACCCAATACAGCAGCTGGGACCACCATTAGCTATATCATCAGTCGCTGTGACAGCAGATTAACTACCACCGCCTTAGGTCTAGAGTCCTAGACCTAATGGTCTAATGGTGATGGGGGTTCAGTCAAACCCCCATCAGGGTCTCAACGAGACCTCCCCACTTCCGGAGAGTCGGCCTTTGTCTGTGCAGGACAGACTGCACCTAATGATCTAATGGTGATGGGGGCTCAGTCAACCCCACTAAACGGAGAGTTGACGTTTGTCTGTGCAGGACAGACTGCACCGAAGTCGAGAGTTCTAAGGTTCAAGTCCTAGTAAAGATAAAAATTTTTATACGGATTTGAATACTAGATCGTGGAT
>JAAAKQ030287447.1:0-10360 GCA_010016005.3 Zanna intricata | reverse complement strand
TCAAAATAAAAACAAATAACTATAAAAAACAAATTATAAGAATTGTATTATGTGTTTGAATTAACTTTTTATTATTATTTATTTATAAGAGTCCAGCTACTTAGTAGTATGTACATTCTAAAGTAATCTTATTGCTTTAGGAAAGAAAATGCAATTTTAATAATTCTGGTTTCCTTGACCCCAATGTTAGTTTACACTGTTTAGATCCAGTATAACCACTTTTAAGTAAAATGATTAAGGAATCCTATGATCAAAGTACAGTGATAAATTGGGAATTCAAAATAAAATTAACTTGTATTTACTTGAATTTGAGACTTGTTTTGAAAGCAAAAGAGTAAAGCTATAGTAATCATGGTGAGAACAACAGTGAAACCATGGTCTAACATCATGGTGGAACGTGAATAATTTTGTAAGTCATCATCATTAAGAAACAAGATGGAGATCACCCCAAATGATTTTTTCAGTTCATATTAGTTTGTTACAATATTTTTTTTTTAAGATAAATTAAGTTATTATTATCATCATTCTCATTTCTCATAGTTCTGGCCAAAATGTAGTGGTCTGAACTTAAGGCTATATAATTTATTAACAGCTAACTTTTACAAAAACCATTTTTTTTAATTCCATACATTTCTCTCTTTATCTGTTTAGCCTCCAGAACTTACCGTAAGGTATTAATTCAGAGGATGAATGTGGATGATGTGTATGAATGTCAAATGAAGTGTACTCTTGTACAATCTCAGGCCAACCACTCCTGAGAAGTGTGGTTAATTGAAACCCAACCACCAAAGAACACCGATATCCACAATCTAGTATTCAAATCCGTATAAAAATAACTACTATACATTTATAATAAATATATACATATATACATTTATAATAAAATTTCCATTCATTTATAATATTGATATTGTTTTTAATGATATTGTACTTTTTTTTTGTTTAAGAAACTTAAAAAAATAATAGGTGTCAAATAGATTTCAATGTTTATAATATGTTGTTATTATAGCTATACTAAATAAATAAATATAACAAAAGTATGTTGTTTAAATAATAACACTTCTTAAAAAGTTTGAAAAATTTGTTTCAAAATTATCACAATAAAGTGTAACTTTTTTATTTATAACAATTTTTATTGTGTTTATGATTTTTTTAAAAATTTAACTGATTTACCTGTAAGATGTTTTTATCTGAACTGTCACTCGATACTGTGCTATATTTTATTTAAAGATCTTAACTTAACTAACATGATTGAAAATGTTAATCATTTTAATCATAATTTGGAATATGATAGGTAATGGACTACATATTATAGCAAATTAAATGATGCACTATATAAAATGATAAGCATTCTTGACCTAAATAAAAAATTCATTAACATCCAACTATAAATAAATGTCATCAACAATATTTTTTTTTGTGATTAAAATAAATCATAGATTTTTTTGAAAAATATTGTTTTTACTACAGATGATGTAACTGTTATATCTACATTCCCATTTTATTTTATTACAAGTATAAATAATGAAAATTATTACTTCAGTTATTTACAATTTATAAAATTGTGTCAGTTTAATTTTGATTAATGTCAAAAATTTCCAAACTAAAGACTATTATATTTTAAAACATTAAGAATCTGAACTTCACCAAAACATTTTTAATTAATTATGAGTAACAAAAATGTAATGAAAATGTATTAATAAAGTGATCAAATTGTTTACAAAGAAGTTTGTAATTATTAAAAGTTTTATGATAAGAACTTCAGTTTTTCAACAGAATGTAGGAAGTGAATGAATCAGTGTAAACTAAATTTTACACAGAAAAGGAGTGGGTGATAGAAATTTTTGGTAGCTTATGATAGTTTCTAAACTTATCTTCAGCCTATCTAGAAAGGAAATGAGTAAATTAACTCTATATTACTTCCCCAGAATTCATACAGATAAAACTGTGAGTGTATGTTGTTTACATAAATATTAAACACATTTTATCTACTGACTTGTTATATATACAGTATTTTTAATATTAACAAAAAATTTCACAAAGATTAAAATGAACAATTGGCTCAATGGTCTACAGAAGAAGACTTCTATTCCCTCTGCTAAAGACTAAGAATTTTATTTTTGAGTTCATTGCAGTTATATCTTAACTACTTAAAGATATTGGATAATTATGAATAAAAGGATATGAGTATTCTATAAATGAAATGTCATACAAAATATAAGAAAAGAACCTATAAATTTTTAAAAAAACAAAATATCGGATATGGATACTACATGACTTCCTTGTACAAAAATCCAAAAATAATACTATTCTAAATTACAATTTTCAATTAATATTAAATAATAACATGTTTTATCAAATCTGTTATATATACAGATATTTAATAATACCTATTAAATTACATTTAAACATTTAAAAAAAATGAAAAATACATAAAATTTTATTTCATTAATAACTTCTGATTTCTGACATTTAATTTTTTTTATTGTTATTATTGAATTATTATTTATTGCAAAAGTTTTTTACAATCATGTGTTAATAATTATTAATAAATTAATATATTTAAATTTAAAAAAAAAGAAGATAAATGATGAAGTCTTCTTCGATGTGCCTTCTGTTATAAGATCCAAATATTTCATTAATTAAAATTTTATTAGGCTAAAACTCTGGAACCAATGAAAATAATTACGACTTATGATATATCATTGAAAAGCTCTCAATGAGGGTTATTACTGCAGTTAAGATAGTTCAAAATCCAAGAAAGTTCAAAATCCAGATTGTTTTGGATTTTAAACGCTTTTGGTTCAGCCGATTGAAATCAAAAGGGGAGGTGCACAACTAGATGTTACAACAGTCCTAAATCCAAAATTTCAACATCCTACAGGTAATCCTTTTTAAGTTATGTAAGTGTATACATATGTGAGTACAGATGACACATAGAAACTAGTCAAAATGGATTCAGGGATGGTCAATAGGGATATTTCCATTAAAATCTGAAAACCGAAATTTTTCACGATCACAATACTTCCTTTAGTTTGTAAAAGGAAATAAAAATACCTGTTCAATTTCTATTGTTATTTGTTTTATGTTAATTCATCTACCCAAATCATTAGTTTTGGAATTTAACTGAAGTGATAAATATTTAATTACTTAATATTATGAAATGTGTGTAAAGATCATGACATTCTGTTTTTAAGATTTTTGTTATGTTATCATGGTTATAGACTGATTCTTAAAATTGGTTATTAAATTTGATTCTCTGTATGTCTGAATTCTATCTGAAAGGTAATTCAAAACCACTAGATGAAGTTCAAATACCTGAAGTTTGGGACAATAGATTACGCAAATCAGTTACCAAAGTTATAATTATAATTATTGTGTGGTACTATGAACTTAACACTATTGTAGGTAGCAGGTATTAACTAGATCTGAAACTTTTGTGTTACTTTGCACCTTTGTCAATAATTTTTCATTTGTGATACTGTTGTACAGTTGGCTTTAGTCTTTGATGTCTGCACGGGTGGCTCTATGGTTCAACAAGATCCATAGCTGAGTTATAATTAGGTTACTGACTGTAATGAGATGGTATTTCCTTAAACTAATTATTAAAGAGAAAAAAATTTATAATCGATTATTAAATCAAAATTTGTAAATAAAATACTTTTTCCTCTAATTCCAATGTTGGATTTTCATATATAATGAAATTTGTTTTACTAATGTGTTGTCAATTACTACTTTGCCTATATAAAATTCAAACTAATTATAAAAAAAATTGGTATTATTATTATATCAATTTGTAGTAACAAGTAATCAATCACAATAACTATAATTCCTAATTAATTGACCTGATTGAGTTTAATCATGTTTATTTATTTAATTTTCTTCAGTTCATTGTCAAATAATGATTAATCTCATTTCTGTATGATTAATTATGTCAATGTTTTTTCTGCCTTGCATCATGTACAATTTAATAAAAGATTTTTACAATTAGAACTGTTTTTCTATGCACTGATTACCAGGAATTTAATTTATTTTCTTTTAAAAAAATAATAAAAAATCATTTATTCTCTAAATGATTTTAATTATAAAATAATAAATTTTTATTTTTATTTTGTCATTCTGTAATTATTGAAACTATATTGTTACCATTGAAATTACTGAGTTCTTAACTAATTCAAAGTATTTTATTTTACTTTTTTCTCTCTATAAATATTTAATATGTAATTACATATTACATTAAATAATGAATCTTATGCATAATAAATTACAGTTTTCCAGTACTTCCATGAATTACACAAACTGAATAGAAATGGAAGAAAACAATGTTAAAAAAAAAACTTCCAAAATTAAGATTGAAAAGTTATTCTTTGCATTAACTCCATTTACTATTCAATCCTAATTGATCTAATCTAAGGTAAAAATTAAAAAAAAAAAAGAGAAGACAATTATATTACTCATATATTTAGATAAATAACCAAAAAATATAACTATTAAAATGTAAAAAAGAAAAAAGAAAGTCTTATGCATTCTTTAAAATTTTAGTTAATGTTCATGAATGGTTTTAGGTGAATTAACATAAAATACATTGTTGTAAAAATTAGAACAGGCATTCTTAAAAGAAAAAAATAGTATTCTGCATCACACATAAGTTAGTTGAGTAGTATAATATCCTGTTGCTTTCTTCATTAATCTAGCAACACCTGAATAAATAGTATAGCATCCAGAACAATTTAGATAATCTAGAAGTAAACACTCCATAATTTTCAGTAGTTAAAAGTAACACTAGAGCTCTGGCTGAATAGTTCATAGTTCACTTGGGTACATTCACATGATATATATAGTTCTGAAAATCGTTGAATGGTCCTCCATTCTCTGACCATCCAAGGGTGGTTCTTTAATTTCTAAACCAGTAAAATCCAGAATCCTCAGATCGGGTACACTAATCTAATAAGAATTTTAAACAAGATTCTCTCTGTCTCTTGAGGATATGAATTTAACCTTGCTGAGAATGCAAGAACCTGTTGTAGAGCTAGTCCATCCTTGCTGTGTTTAGTAAGGAATGGCTGTCTATGAATCTATAATAGAACTCTGTGTCCTCTCCACCTTTTGCAAAACAAGACTAATGACTAAAGAATGTATAGGTATCTGATAACATGTACCTCAGTGGAAGTGGTGGTACAAAATGTCAGCAGTACAAAATATTTTAGGTTATATTCGGTATACTTTGCATAATTTATAACAAGTGAATGCTAAGCTCTTAAATTTATAATGCATTAGTTGTTAATAACCTTGTAATTGATTTGTCTAAAAAATGAATGCGTCGTTTTAGATTTATTACAAAATTCATTATTATGATTTTACTTTTATAATGTATGATTTTTACAATGAACTTCTAAAATATATGGTTTAATAAAATTCCTTTCTCCCAGAAATTATAATTAAGCTAGAATAATCTCAGATTGATGTATTACTCGTACTTTGCCATTTCAATCGTGTATCTGTGGAAGTATTAATAAACTATAAGCTGTTATGTTAATACAAAATTATGTTAAATTATTTACTGAAAAAAAGCAAATATTTTCTAATAGAAAATATATAGGCTTTACTGTTTGTATTTAAATTCATTTTTTCCCATATTTTAACTCATAATAACTCTTTTAATAAAATAAAAGAGATTGTCATCTCGGTTTGAGTCTAATTTTTTGGTATGTTTTATTGTTTTCAAATGTTAAAACTACAAAAAATTTTTTAATTTTCATTCATTCAGCCTAACTCTAGAAGTATTACTCTGCTGTTTAGAGATCATTTTGAACGTTTATATAATAAATACATAAATATTAAGAAGATTAAAAGAGTATCAAGGAAATTTCTGCAATTTTTTTTTCTTTATGAGATTTATTTACTACAGAAAAGAGATCAGCTAAAATTAATAATAAAGCTGTAAACTGATATATGGTCATTTAAATTATCAGAATCTTTTGAGTGGATTAAATGTTTGTATTCTACCAAACAAAAGTGCATGCTTTATATCATTTAATACTCCTCTGCTCTTCTTAATATCATGAAATTAGTTAATAATGTAAGTAAATTATTATATTTTTCTGGCCAAAACTAACAAAACTGAAATGCTCAACGAAATATGGTCTAATTGAAAGAGTGTGGTTGTGTTATTCTCTTAAATTGGATGCAGTATACCACAACATTATTGATTGTTTTAAAAAGAAATGAATGATAACTCTGATAAACATAATTTTTGTTTCTTAACATGCGATACATGATTTAAATATGAAGTCAGAATCTTTCTATTATCTTCCAATAAGCCACATCTTATATCACAATGTGAATTAAATGACTTATTTAGGGATTTAGATTTATCAAAATATCAAGCTGAACTACTAGGATCAAGATTGCAATGTTGGAATTTAATTTAAAAATACACAAAATTTTCGGGACAAAAATAACTTTCTCAGTACTTTATTGATTAAAAAAATTTGGTTTATTGCACAAATATTGATGAGCTTATGTTACACTAAGGACAAGTTCATAAACAAAGAACTGGCGCCTTTTCATAGATTCATCCTAATATAGTTGAAAAGTGGTTCTACTACACAACGATAACATATCATTCGATACCAATTCCTTACGGTATTAATTTAAAAGAGACATACGATGTGATGAAAGACTTTCTTGAAAAAAAAAAATTGTAAAAAATGTAGCTGGAACATATGTGGTGATTTGAAAGTTATAGCGATTTTGTTAGGCATGCAGCTAGGTTATACTATGTACATGTGTTTTCTTAACGAATGGGACAGTCAAACTAGGGATAAACATTATGTTTATATTTATGTATTATGTTTATGATAAACATTATGTACATAGAGTGGAAGGTACAAAACAACTTAACTCCAAATGGAAAAAATATTATTCATGAGCCCTTAGTTGAACCCAACAAAATATTTTTACCCCCTCTTCATATCAAGCTAGGACTAATGAAAAATTTTGTAAAATTGTTGTACAACAAGCAGAAATTTCCGAATATAACTGAAAGAAAAATTAAAGAAGAATTAACTTATGTCATAATCACATATTATGACATCATGTCTAATATTGAAGAGTGAGACTTCATGGATAAGATTAATCATGTCTGTGCAGATTAAAACACGAAGCTGAAAACACACCTATGTTGTTTGTATTAACAAGACAACTTAATTCCAAATGGGAAAAATATTATTCATGAGCCCTTAGTTGAACCTAAAAGAATATTTTTACCTCCTCTCAATATCAAGCTAGAACTAATGAAAAAGTTTGTAAAAGCAATTAAGAAGGATAGTCCCGGATTTTTGTACATCACGCAGAAATTCCCGAATTTAAGTGAAGGAAAAATTAAAGAAGAAATATTTGTTGGTCCTCAAATAAGAGAGTTGGTCAAAGATGATGTATTAACTCAATTTTATGTAATGCAGAAAGTACAGCTTGGGCTTCATTTAAAGACGTTTGCAAAGATTTTCTCGGCAAACAAAAATCTGACAATTACCACGATGTTGTTCATCAAGTTCTTACTTCATACAGAGCTATGGGATGTAATACGTCTTTGAATATACTTTCCTCCACTCACATCTGGATTTTTTCCCGGGCAACCTCGGTGACGTAAGTGATGAAAACGGTGAACGTTTCCACCAAGACATTTCGGTAATGGAAAGCCGCTATAGAGGTAAATGAAATTCTGACATGGTAGCCGATTACTGTTGGACATTAATTAGGGATGTATCTGAGGCTATTTATAAAAGAAAAGCATCAGCGAAATCATTCTAACACAGGTTTAGCCATGCAAAATTATGAATTTTAACTATATTTTCTTTTAATTTTTTTTGAAGCGTAATTTATTTAAAACTAAGGGTGATAGAAAAATTGTATTTACAGATCTGTAATATACGCAAAAAACTATTCAAGAAATGGTATTCCATTTAAAGAAACATTAAACAATTTTTTTTGTTTATCAGTGTAATTGGCGAACACAAGGCATTATAGATTGGAACGTCTTTTCAAAAATATAGTACTATACGAAAGAAGTAAACAGCGTGTGCGTTATTGCTACATAAATAAAAAATGGAAAAATAATGAAACAACTGATAAAAATTCAGAAGAGAAAATACGATAGAATCAATTTTTGGTTTCAACTTTTAAAACGACTTGTTCACATAACATTAGCCCTTTTTAAAAACTCTTTGGCATTTCGTGGTCATCATGAAAAGTTCGAAGTTGTATATAATAGTAATTTTTTGACCCGAGTACAACTTTCATCATAATATGATAATGTTATGAAGCAAGTTATAGAAAAACCGTATGGAACAACCAGATAGTTGAATCATCAGATTTAAGAAAAAATTATTCATTCACCTTGCCACACGTTTAAAAACAATTTTAATATTCGATATCAATAATGCATGTTTATTTACTACTATAATGGATACAACACAAACTATTAAAAAAAAAGAAGATCTACTCAGTCGAATATTTAGATTTTTAAAAATTATTAAAAATGAAAGAGACGAACCGATTGGAGTAGAAATAAGAGAAAATTTGTAGGGTTTTTGAAGTTGACAATCAATCAGCGTCGAGTTTACAAAAAGAAACAATACATTTTCTGTAAAACTATAACATACGAGTACAATTATCCTAATTTACATTCATTGCGCATCTCATAATTTAAATCTAGTTATTAATGATGTAAAAAGTCGTAATGAAGTTTCTAAATTTTTTATAACTGTGGAAAATATTTACACACTTTTTATGGTTGTAATATTAAAAGGTGGGAATTACTGTCAAAATTTACAGGTGAATGACAAATTACATAAAAAAAATTAAATCCTACACGTTGGACAGGAAGATACAGTTCTTTCGTAGCATTCAAACTACATTTTATTGATATTGAAAGCTCTTTCTGAATTAATTTTGAAAAGCGATAAAAAAAAAGAAGAACGAGAAGCATCTCTGCTTTAAAAAAAAAAAAAAAAAAAAAAACGGATTTGATTCTGAATTGCTCTGGGTAATTTTATAAGAAATTTTGAGTGAAACAAACTTGGCTTCTAAGTTATTACAATCAAAATGTTTAGACCTTATGACGACAACAAAATCTTCACAGACAGCATACAAGAATTTACAGCAATATAGAAATATGTACATTTCTCCAAAAAAATGAAGCAATACATTTTTTCTACAAAATATGTAGCAGCTAAATGGAATATTATTCCAAATTTTCTTTGAAAAGACAAAGACTAATAACAGAAAACATTTTAACAAATTATCAAACAACCATAGATTTGATAATGAAGATGACATTTTACAGCTAAATGTGTTTAATGAAATTCTAGATCTAGTTATTCAAATTCTAAAAAGGTTTAAAGGAATAAATGAAATCAAAAATTTATTTTCATTCATCCTGCCTGAAAAATGAAAATTAATGAAGCGAAAGTGTTAAAATCTACCGAGATGCTTCAATCAAATTATCCAGAAGATTTAAATTTTCCTTTACAATTAATAATGTTATCTGCCATGCTGAGGGATAAAATTGTCACAATTTCAAATGTAAAGAATTTGCTGAGCGGTTAATAATTAAATATAATACGCGTACATTGTCGTCAAGTTTTTATTTTAATTTTTTTTTTTTTTACCTCCGGAACCACCGTTTAGGTTATATCTTCAGAGGATGAAATGAACGAATTGTAGCGTGTGTGAAAAAAATGCCATGCCTGCCTGACCGGGATTCGAACCCGGGACCTCCGGATGAAAAACCGAGACGCTACCACTCGGTTACGGAGGCCGGCATTAATTTTTTATTCTTAACATTACCAGACACTGTAGCTACAGCGGCAAAATCTTTTTCAAAATTAAAAATAATAAAAAATTATTTAAGAAATTCCAATGAAGAATAACGTTTACATTAATTTATCCATTTTAGCAATAGAAGCAAATATTGCTAACGAGATGGAAAAAACGATATCATAAGAGGTTTTGGAAATTTAAAATCTGGACAAAAAAAGCTTTATCTTTAAAATAATAACTAGATAATTATTAATAATTTTATCGATACACGCTACGTTAGTAATTTTATATATTTAATATGCGTTAAAAATATATTGTGTTTAAAAAATATTTTGTATATATATTTTTTATATCATTTATGGAATTACTATTATACTGAAACAAATTCTAACCAAATACAAGTTATTTTTCTTTCTGATGGCTCAAAATGAAATTTTGCGAGGGACTGAAAATCTGTCTTTCCGCCACAGCACTGATTACTTCCTTATTTTGCCGGCCTCCGTAGCCGAGTGGTAGCGTCTCGGCTTTTCATCCGGAG
>JAAAKQ030287436.1:0-10360 GCA_010016005.3 Zanna intricata | reverse complement strand
TATATGAGTCATCTTTCATGGAATTGAATAATGGTGTTTATAAAAGTGATGACTAAATACTTGTAAACCTGTTCCCACTTCGTGTCACAGTCGTCGCTAGTCATCGTCAGACAGTGTTGCTCTCCCAAACATTGCAGTTGTTACCCGTCGTTGTTTTGTTAATACCGTACCTTTTTTTTTATTATGGAAAAGCGTTTTACATACGGTATATATATATATATATATATATATATAGTTAATATTTAATTTTTAAAGATATAGTGGCTAAAATTGTTTTTGTATTTAATATTTTTTTAATTTTAATATTTCGTTCGGCCTGTGAAAAAAGTTTTTTTTCCTATCCGAGATTTCTTTTTTTTACAATTTATTTATTCTCTACCTCTTTTTAGTATCAAAAAAAAACCTTAGGGGCAAGAATAAAAATAATCACATCAAATATAATTTTGAATAATTTTCTTAAGTATTTTTCATAAGATTGTTAAAAGTTCCCTTTCCAGAAACAGACAAGACAACTAACCAGTTAAATACTCATTTCATGTACTAAGGTAAGTCTATAAAAAAAAATAAACAATATTAACAAAGATTTATGTAAAAGTCTTTTTGAAAATTTCTTTCCCGACAAAATCATAATTATAAATTTGTATAAGTAAAAGCAAAAAGATGAAAAGAATCTGTGATTAACTCTGTCAGTATAACTTATAATTTAGGTTATGTATTATGCACAATAACATTTCTTTACTTTTTTCGTATACCACAAATATAAGTACCTAATGTAACAGTGAATAATAAATAGAATGTAACACACCATAAATTTAATAATACGGTGTACTATAAAAAAGCCTTCTCTGCTTACTACTGTTAGCATCGATTAATATACAAACAGTTCAAGATTTAATAATCTCATTTTTTTACTTTTAAACTATCATTCTCTCTGAACTGTTGTCAGTAATGGATTTTAACACAATTTACAGTAGCTTAATAATAAATTTAGAAGTATTACCATATAATAATTCTTAACTTTAAAACTGTTAATAATCTTTGAATATTATTATTATTTTTTAATATATAATCAGATTCTTAAAGTTTAAACTATCTTTGACAATCACTGTATCATCCCATAGGTCATGCACTCCAATTATCATCCATGCTCTCAAAGATCTGTGATGTAAAATTGGTGATAATAATAATAATAAAACACAAATATTTTTTTATAACTAAGTATATTTTTTATAAAAATGGTTTCACAAAAAGATGTTTTTTTATAAAAATTTTTTGAACATGTTTTTGTGGTGAATACTTTTATTCATCACAAACATTTTAATAAACTCACTAAAAATCAACACTGTTTATTAATAGTTGTTTATTTTAACAAACTTACAGACACAACTGATAGTTTACTCTGATAAATATTTTTTTTTGGATGATTACCACCATTAGAGCTTCAAAGCTTGAGCATGGAAATTTGAAATGAAAAATTGTAGTGTATGAAAAAATGCCATACCTGACTGGTATTCAAACCCGGGACCTCCGAACAAAAGGTACATCACAGACAACACCAAGGTGATAGAGAATTCCTCCCAGATGTGTAGCAACTTCTCATGATTCACTAACTTGATCTTACTTGATATTCGATGATTAAGGTAAGATGTTTGCAGAAAAGATGTTAAGGTAAGATGTTTGCAGATAAGAGGTTTGGTTGATGTTTGCAGGTAGCGGTGGACAAAAAACAATATTTAACATATCCCTACAAGAAAAAAATCACATATTGTTAAATCTGGTAATCTCACAGACCCAACACAAAAAGCAAGATTTTGGACACCATTTTAACTAATTAATCTTTTGATGCTCCATGTAGTTATAAAATGAAGATATTTGAAGCCATTTGCAGTAATAGAAAGAGCCAGATTTGGAGCATGTCGAAGAAAAGTTTCCTCAAAGAAAAAGGGACATTAACCTTGTCCTTACATAATGCACAGAACATTTTCAGTCACCTTAGGAAAATCTTTCTTTGTTGTGCTCAACTCACATGTGGAGATTCCAATTCCCAAATGCAAATATTATAACGATTGACTATGCCATTTAACTAAAAGGTTGCTTCATCAGTGAAAATTGATCTTTCATTTTCTCCAGCATCGATTCCAAAATTCCAGTCACTTCCTTTTATCATTATTGGAAAGCGCTTGAATGAGTTGCAGTCTGCTGCAGTCTTAGCACATACCAGATAGTTGGTTGAGGAACTGCAAGCTGAAAGCTGGCTTGATTTGTGGGCTTTGCTGAAATGCATCACGAATTCTCTCCACTTGTTCCTCCAAAAGCCATCGTCATTCTGGACTTTTTTCTTAAAAAAAAGAGACATCCAGTCTCCTCAAACTATTAAAACTACCATCAAATGTTCTTTGGAGAGGGTTGATTAATATCAAATCGCCTTTGAAAAGTACGCTGTACTGTGACTACTGAATCTGTTTTTGCAAATTCAAGAAAACAGGATGTCTTTCGTTGTTGATTCGCCATTTTGAGGTCACTACAACTAACATGCTTGTGTGGTAGTTATTCAAAATTTAGAAATCTACTCTTTCAAATGATCTATGACTCATTCTATAATGGTTCTACTGAACTGAAAAATTGCATCTTGTAATTTTTTTAATTTTATTATTATAATAATAATGAAATTAAATTACTGTTAATATACACACATATATATATGTTATCACTGATAACAGTGAAATAAAAGTCCTAAAGTAAGCTGAGGAAGAGACATCATCAGAATTATGCTTGTAAAAATTCAGATTGTAAAATGAAATTTAGATATTTCGAAATTGTGAAATATTAGATATTGTGAAATTTTTTTTTTAACCTCCGGAACCACATTTAAGTATATCTTCAGAGGGATGAGATGAATTGTAGCATGTGAAAAATGCCATGCCTGACCTCCAGATGAAAGGCCAAGACGCTACCACGGCCACGGATATTGTGAAATGAACTATCATAGTAATTACAAGCACAAGCAGAATAAGGGATTAAAGGATCAATTAATAATGGAGGAGGAAACTTCAGAGCAGACTGTAGCGATCAAAGTTGAATGGGTATGATTATATAAAGAAAATGAAGGTATGGAGATATCTTGAATGATGCACAAGATGGAAATTCTTCCAGAAAAACTAAATGGAGAGGAGAATAAGTAAGAGGAATTTGAAGAATTACAAGACTGTATACAAAGGTGAGAGAAGAATGAAAGGATTCTGTGAACAGAGCTGTTGGTAGGATATGAAGAAATGGTAAGGCTTAAGTCTCAGACTGCTCAGACAGTACCAGCAAATTACACATCATGTTGAAAATATTTTACTTTTGAAAAAACAGTTATTTTTGAAGAAAAATATTAAATTTTGAAATGTAATTGTATAAGCCCCTATCAATGAAGGGCTACCTGGCCATCTATTTTGCCCAGATTCTTTCACCAGATCAATGACCTCCTGACTTGAAAGTGCCTTTAACAAAAAAAAAGAAAAAAGATTTAAAGTTAATTTCCACCTGAACAGACATCCACTAGATAAAATAGAAATTTCAACTATGGCATCTAAGTACAATCAATAGAATCAATAAAACCAGCTAGCTGACTGAAGACCAAACTGGCTTACTTTGTTAACTGATGTGAACACAAATGGATGTAATTTCTATTAATTATAAATTTATAATTAATTTATTTATAATTGGACATAGATATGAAAAAAAGAACTAACCCACATATCTTACTTTATGAGATATTAGATGTTAAATTTTTCTTAGATAAAAAATATTAAACATCACTCAAGTGGAATAATGTTTGTATAGTTACATGAAGAAAAATGTACTTTTTTTAGCTACCTAAATATATTTTTAATTACTCTTGCTATTTTTATTTTAAATCCAAAAACTGTGGGTTAGTTCCATTTTGCTTAATGAAGAACAGTGAATAGCAGAAATGATTTTTTATTTTTAAAGATAATATTACTCTAGGCTATTTTTATTATTTTACAAAATAGTATTTTAAAGTATAATTT
The DNA here is from genome assembly GCA_010016005.3 of Zanna intricata. NCBI lineage: Eukaryota > Metazoa > Arthropoda > Insecta > Hemiptera > Fulgoridae > Zanna > Zanna intricata. The sequence continues at coordinate 6,323 of JAAAKQ030287436.1, read as the reverse complement.
TATAAAATGAACAGAAAAAGAGAAATTAACAGAGATTTCACATTACGTTATATGGTTCTTTTTTTATTGCACATAATATATTTTTCATAAAAGTTACTTTTATTATTAAAAATTTATACATTTACTCAATTTCAAATCAGATTTACCACCAAAACCTTCAAATCATCTTCAACTTCATCAGATTGGAATAGCCCTTCGTAAAATGCTAGTGTATCTTTTGGTAGCAGACAACGAATAGATTTAATATCTTTTAATTTCTCTGGAGCAATCCAATTTCCATTAGGCCAGAGTATAACAAGATAATCCTTGAGGAAGCATTTAGTGCGTCCAATATTTTTCTTCTGTAAATTCACCTTGACCCAGTATCATTAAATTTCTCTTTCATTATAATAGAAAATGGCTTATTCTTTTCCAGTACTATTTCTCTAGTTTTTAGCCAGTTTATTTGAACCTCTTCTTCTTTTATTTTATCTTGGTTCCTTTGTTTTACAGTTTGTTTAAAACTTTCAGTCCCAGAAAAGTGCTGAAAGTTCATTTCTACATCTTTTTTACCCTTCTTCCTATTTGTTATGATTTTTTTTAACTTTTCTGTCCCAAAGAAATGTTTTGACTTCATTTCTGTCACGATCAAAGGCTTCTTTTTCCTGCAAGCTTTCATGACACTAAAGTAGTCTGAGGGTAGTTAAAGTCTTTGCTGTTTTGCTAGAGCAGATTCAATTTTACCAAAATCATCATCATTTGGAAGGAAGCTGTGCCCAGGAATTAGGTATCGTAGAACAATTTTTTCTTAAATTTGGGTGGAAGTCAAAGACAGTCTTTAACAATAATATAATTTTGATATTTCTATTTTAACCTCCGCAAGAGTCACTCCACAGGTATAACTCTGTGAATTTGAAGGTAAATGTTCTTTAATATGCAAAATAAGAGTTGATCCCACTTCCTAAGCACCTCTTCCAACACTTCCCTCCACCCACGTGTAGAAGTACCCTCTGGATGATTTTCTAGAGTGAACACTGCAATAGAGTGAACTGCCGTTTGTAAAATATTACATTGGTTGGGATTCTTTATAAGGGAAGCGTTTTCTGCATATCGAAAGTTAGACACACATTTTCATTTTCTGATTGTTTTAAATCACTATTCAGGTGATGTTAAGCCTCCTTCCAATCATTAATGTGATTTTCATGTTCCTCTCTGTAAACAAATTTTCTAGTTTCATCACTTTCATTATCTATTAGTATTTTCATAGTGTTGCATTTGTTACATCTATCTCTTTCTAACTCTTTGAACTTTAAATTTTGAGTAAAATATTTTTTTATAAGTTGATTCACTGACTGATTTCTTTTTATTTTCTTTTTGCTCTTCTTCATATAAATTATATATTTTAGAAAGTGACATGTATAATGGAAGGTATTCTGACTGTGTTTGTGAACATGAATAGTGGGATTCGTAGCAAGGAAATTTGTTAATGTGTTGTATGACATCTTCCTCTTCAGCAGCTGTTATTTTATTCCATCCTCCATGTTTTCCACATTGATCAGTAATGATATTTTCGCTACTACTATTTCGATTTTTACACAGAGATGTATTCACTCGTTTTGATGAAACCTGAAGGGTGTTCAAAAAATCTGCTGACACCTTGTTATTTCCTAAAAAATATTCTCTGCTAAATTTTCATCTACTTTCATGGTTACTAATTAATTTATTTTTAATGTAACACCGAGATTCTGATGTCTCTTTAACATTTGCAATAAGAAAAATAGTTTGTGCATCATAAGAAGTCAGTGAATAATATTTCATAAACTGTTTTTCCCTTGTTTTTTTTTGTTAATCTTTCAAAGCATTTATTTTACACACTTGCATTTAAAATCAATGAAAGTTTTTGAGAAAATTACATTTTTTTTGTAATAATAATGTTTTTTATTGGAACATCTGAGTTTTTTGTTTTCCGTTCTGGTGATGCCACCGAATTTTGTTTTCCTACCCTTCTTAGGTCGACCTTTATTATTTTCTATTTGTGAGGAGTCTGTAAAAATGTCAACTGAATGAACTGACCCAGTTTCATTTATTTCCTCATGCGTTGCTTCTGGAGATGGCACAATGAAAATTTCTGCTTTCCTTTTTTTCTTTGGCATAGGCAAAACAATATCTGAAGATGAATCACTGTCATCATTGTTTTCTGATGGTGTATAATTTGATCAGCTGAAGTATCCAAAAAATCAAAATAACTCATGTCAATATCAGGAAGGGGTGAAGATTCAACAGATTCAGCAATATCAAACAGTTCATCTCTGTTTTCATTAACTGTCGGGTCATTCTCAACATTTTGTGCCATACCAAAAAGTTTTTTACATCTTTCTGACACATAAACTACATTAGGTTTGTCCATGATGAAAAAAAAATTTAAGTAGATATAAATGACAAAAACTATGTCTTTAAACTAAAGAATGTTAGGTTATGATAAAATTGAAAAATTGCTAGTTTTTGGCAGTATTTAGTAATTAACATAGGTGCATAAAGTCAGTTAATAGTGTTATTTACTTTTGAAAAAAGATCTGAATATGTGATTGAGATTTTTTACTAAAAATTATAATTACCAGTAACCAAAATAATGTCGTATGTAGAATCCAATTATGTTAATATTTCTTGCATAGCTTATCCACACAACAAAGATAAATAACAAAAAAACACACTATTATTCAATAAACAGTACAAAAAACAATCAAAACAAAGCACAAAAAGTAAATATTATACTCTTTAATAACAAGCAGACTCAAAACTGCACAGAAAGCACCATATAAACAACAGCAAGACAACTATAAAGCACAATCTCTCATTAATCTTAAGCTAGAATACTAAGATTAAAATACAAAGTCATATGGTTGAAACAACAGGTGGACTGCAAAGTCAGTTAGCATAAAAGAAATATCCCACATTTTGTTGTTTAGTTCTCTTTTGCAAACTTCAGATTTGTGGAATTTGAAATGAGGGATAGTTCAACTGGTTTTTATTAAAAAAAACAGTGAAAAAGTGGGGTTAGTTCTATTATGCAATAAGTAAATTGATCTTTTAACTGCAGTTAACTGAAATAAAACAAATTTTTAATTTTGTGGGTTAGTCCCTTTCTGCATAACTAAGTCCAATTATAATTGATATTTTGTAATTTGATTTTATGAAACTTAATGTTCAAATTAGGTGAACTCGATCTAAATTAAATGTAAAACACTACTACTTCAGTGTAACTGGCATATTTACTGTTCTGCAAAATTAGAGAAATTAATTATTTAAAAAAGTTATGAGTTTGATAAATATTTCACTTTTTTTTATGTACAAGTATAATACTAGCAAGAAAAAAAAACAGTTTTCTTTTAAATACAGATTTTTTTTTAAATGGCTAAATTTCAAAACTGAATTTTGAAATGTTCTAATCTATTGGATTTAAATGCAATTTGGATAAATATTTCAGGAATGGAGTATACAGTATAGCAAGTTAAAGTGTTTGATTGTTTTAAAAACTTTTTAACAAAATCTTTTTAAGTAAATTAAAAATACAGAACAAATAGCTCAGATTCCAAAGACTCATGAGTCCTTGGTTTTCTTGATACTCGATTACCCCAATACTCGATATTCGAATTGGTGGTCGAACTGGACAGCCACCTCGCTCTCTAGATTTGACGCCTCTAGATTTTTTCTTGTGGAGTTTCATTAAAGATCGAGATTATTGTATTGGTCTAACGAGAAGCGGCGGTTATGAAATGCGGCTTCCTCGCGTCACATAACTAAATCCAGCACTAATACGAAAACATTTTCTTGTTAATCGAAATAATATTGCTCACAAATGACTTTAAATCGATTACAGCAAATAATTTTACGTAATATTTAAACAAATGGCATTAAATAAAATTATGAAATAATACTCAATATTTTATATTTACGTTTAACTTGCCGATTAAAACTCAATTTTCTTCTGATAATGGTTCAGCCATTCTGATTCGTCTCCAGATTGGTCATGTGAGCACTCATCATCGTTGAATTCACTGCTACCATTTTCCTCCAAAGAAATAATTAAATTGTCCACTACATCTTTAAAAATACCGTCTTTTTTCCAATAATCTTCTACTTTTTTTTACATGCGAACTATATCCTTTCCATTCTTCAACCGTGATATTTTTTATCGCTTCAACCGATATTAATATTTTTCAGCTGATATAACTGTAAGTCTGCTGTTAAATTATGCTCGCGTATTATTTTTTTTTTTTTACTCCAGACGAGTTCTATTGGGTTTAGTTCACAATTATTATAAGGCGATAACCTAACGACAACGTCACCACAGGATTTAAGGAATTCATCGATATTGAAACGTTGTGGTTTGTGGAATTTTATCAGCTGATATGATTTACATTTTTTCCTGTTCATCGAACGCGATATTACTTGTTCTTACAACCAAGATATCACGTCCTTTTTAACTGAATGTTTCTGGGGGAGGAGGATTGTTAAGTTGTTTGCTGTGATATAGAGCACCGTCAGTGACAATAATGCTATTAGCAGATATTGCTATCTGGAAAAAATTCGTATCTTCTAATCTAATATCAGACGGTAAACAAAGAAGTCTTTCTTTAATCCACTTCTGAAAATTATACGAATTCATGTGTCCGTGATAATCACCACATGCGCTACCAGCCTTATAAATAAGAAGGGCCCCTTCAACAAAACCATTGTTTGAAACCGCATGAACAACAATTAAACGGTTAGAAGAACTGTTATCGGTAAAGTACACCGGGCTCTAATTCAGACTGTCGACATTTCTTAAACGTAAGATTAGCGACTACCCACGATTCACTATTGTATATAATTGGTCGGGATTCAATCCTAAACTGACGAATACATTTTCTCCATTTAAATCCCATTTGCTTTATTACTCGTCTCAGCGGTCGTTTGTCCCATGGAAATTGAATTTCTTCACGAACAGTCGGTAACAGTTTTTTTACACGTTGGAACTTTTTTCCGATTTATATAAAAATCACGTCTCACTTGTCTTAATACATGCCTATCAAACGAGTCACATTACATTTCTCATTGGTGGACGTGGACGATTTTTACCAGGTGTAATAAGGGAAGTTTCACCACGTTTAGACTCTACGTATTCAAGATTCAAATCCTTGTAAATATAAAAATTTTTATACGGATTCGAATACTAAATCGTGGATACCGATGTTCTTTGGTGGTTGGGTTTCAATTAACCACACTTGTCAGGAGTGGTCGACCTGAGATTGTACAAGACTACACTTCATTCCATTCATACACATTATCCTCATTCATCCTCTAAAATAATACCTTTCGGTAGTTCCGGAGGCTAAACAGATAAAGAAAAAAAAGACTACGTATTCGCGTTGCGGTCCATTTAAAAACGCCCGTATAATTTGAGACACGTTTGTTACTTTGTTTTATCCAGTATTTTAATTCATTATTTTTCGTCTCATTATCACATTCAGTTATAACTTTTCTAATAATCTCCCTAGCTTTTCTGTGTAAGGTTTTCCCCCTTTTCCTTTGTGGTTCCATCGAAACCGATAGCAGCTGAACTTAAATAAGCAACAAAGTTACTAAGGTATCAGAAGTAAACAATGATACGGAAATAAATTTCAATTGTAAATTAATATTAGAGGATACTGACATTAACGCAGTCAAATAAAAATATTTTCTTTTTATATCGATAAAGTTAAATATTGGAGTCTTTGTCTCTTTTTCTGTTTAGCCTCCGGAATTACCGTAAGGTATTATTACTTCAACGGATGAATGAGGGTGATATGTATGAATTTTGAATGAAATATATTCTTGAGTCACAATCAACAAAGCACACACACGGATCCAAGTACTGACAAGCACTGGCATCCCTGCCAGATTTTATTGCTAGTTAACAGAATTTCGATGATGTCATTGTTTTTTAATATGGTTAGTATTATAACTGTTGTGATGAAATGAGTCAACTTTGTGCGAATACTACGGGTCCCCGCTAGGCCTTCCACTCTGCTTCTCGTCAGATAATTACAGTATTGCATTCCTCAATTCTTCTTCTTCTTCTTTGGTCATCAGTCCTAAGATTGGTTGGCAGCAGTTCTCCATGTGAGTCTCTCGTTAGCTTTCCTTTTCAATTCTTCATATGAATTACATCCAATGTCCTCCTTAATCTGTTGCATAAAATTTAGTCTGGGTCTTCCTCTGTATCGTTTTCCCTCTACATAGCCCTCAATTATCATTTTAACCATGCCATCATGTCTTAAAGTATGTCCTACTAGTTCCATCCTTCGCCTCCTTATACTCTTCCA
>JAAAKQ030287425.1:0-10360 GCA_010016005.3 Zanna intricata | reverse complement strand
AAAAAAAAAAAAAAAAAAAAAAAAAAAAAAAAAAAAAAAAAAAAAAAAAAAAAAAAAAAAAAAAAAAAAAATAAGCTATACATATTTTTTTATAATTTTTTCTTTTTAAATAGCTCACCCAAACTATTTATACAACAGCAATTAGCCAAGTACAGGAATTTTTTAAAGATATTTAATCAATTCTAAAAAAGTAAAATCAATTTTAGTTCACGTACTTGCTTGCTCCTTAATAAAATTATTTTGAACTTGCCTGTTCCAGTGCTGTTATGGTAAAATTCATAAAAATGCAACTTTTCTCGCAAACAAGATAAGTAAGTGATATTGAAATTACTAATATGTATATACAATATTACTGATGTACTGTTCTTTTTAAACTGCAATGAGCATATATTCTTTTGCATGCATACATAATATAAATAAATAATCTTCTTTTTCTCACGAAAAGGACATATTTAATTGTAACAGGCAACAAGTGCCTGTGTATGTATATATACATTAATATATTTCACAGTAAATTTATTAAACATAATGAATTCATTATCTATTTAATTCATCAAAAACTAATTATTGAACCCTCCAAAACGGTAAAATATGATACTTAATTACACATCCCTTTCACTGTTATTCTCAACATATCATTGTAATTTAAAAAATACACGCTGAAATAATTTTATAAAAACCACATCAAAAATAAAACACTAACAGCATTCCTAGACAGACTGAACTGTCTTTTTTAAAAAAAAAAACTTTTTTTTTTAAACGGATTAGATGTTAGCCTTGTTTGAAATTTTTTATTTGGTTCCATTCTTATAAATATTACGCTGTTATAAAGATATTTTTCAAAGTGTTTGTTTCCCTTTATATATTGTTTTACAATGGTCACATATTATTAAATATAGGCCATTTAAATTGTAATGTCTTTAGTTTTTCTTCAGAAATTTAAGCATTTTTAACTACAGTATTTTTATTTTTAGTTTAAAAGCATTTTTTTTTTTTTTATTTTTAAACATTGTTGATTTTTCAATCATATCAATACAGTAATTAAAATATATTGATTTTTGTGCCTTCTTTAACTGTTTCTTGTACAATAGTTGTGAAGTAAATTAAGTTTATAAATTTAGTTTGTATAATTAACATTTATTAAATTATAAATATCACAAATTTGAATGATCTAAGGATCTATCAGAAATCATGTCAAATATGAACAAAATCAAGTACTCAGAAAAGTATATTATTTTAAAAGCAAGTCAAAACAAGATTAAATCATATGTTTTAATTCAAATTAAAGCATTTCCATTGCACTTAGATTATTTTTTTTTTATTCATGAATAGTGTTGTTACCATTGTTGCTTACAGAAAAAAAGGTCAAGAATATCTGTAATAAGTAACTGATGTAAAATATGTTGTAAGTTCAAAGTTATATTTAATTTAAACTTTACAGTATGTAAACTTAAAACCAATCTTCTTATTATCAATTTCAAAATACTTAAAAATATTGTGTTTGTAGCTATTATGAACATTACTAATCATTACACTGTTCTTATTTTGGTTACTGTTAAAAACTAATAATTCAGTGCCTACCATCAAATACTATTATAAAATCACTGCCAATAAAAAAATGAGTGCTCCAACTTGAACATATTTGATAATACAGTATATTAAATCAAGATTAATATTATTATATATTTAATGCGTTTCTATGATAAATTATCAAGCAATGTTAACCTCAATAAAACAGATAAACTGTTTGGAAAAAATCAATCACTTTGCGTAGAATTGCAAAAAAACTGGTTACAAACGAATAAACACTGATATTAAATGAGACTAATGAGAAACATGAGCTGTAATTTTAAGACTGATTAAGATGACTATGATTCTTTATCACACTTTTATATAATTAGATATTTCATACTTTTCAGTAATAAGTAATAGTAATCAGTAATAATAAGAGTTTCTTGTAATTAAGTTATTTAAAATCACTAAATTGAATAAAAATCATTTGTTTCAGGTCAAATTAATATTCCTGTGAACATAATTGAATAGAAGTAGTGATTAATGTTACTTGGCAAGCAACTGTACATTCAAACTTAGAAGTTTATCAGAAATTCTTGTCTACATAAACAGTGGTTAATCCAAATAAAATTTTAATAGGATAGATTTACTTCATTATTTTAATCTTGCTAGACCACAATAAGGGTAAATTTATTGTTACTCAATCATTATCTCAAACACATTTAAATAGACATATGTAAATATCAGATCCCCTATTTTATTAATGTCTACAACTGAGTTATCAGTCAACTGCTGCAATCATTAACAGAGTTAAAAGTAAAGTAAAAAAATTACGAATTAAGTTACAAAGTTGTTATGGCGGAATAAAAATATTATCGGCTAAAAAGATTTCATTCAGATAAAAATAACAATTTTAACTCGCATAACACTTTCTCTACAAGAAAATCAAACATTACGATTAATAATTAATCAGCTTAAACTCTCAAATTACATTAACTTACTTACGTTTTAAAAATTAAAACTGACTATCAATAAGTACTCAACAAATTTTGTAGTATATAAATTGAAAAATATTCATGGTACACTTATTGGTGAATTTATGTTGATAGAGGGAGGTAAAAAGTAATAATGCCACAGACAGCTCGACCTCCCAAAAAGAGACCACCTTTGAGAAAAATGAAATAAAAACAAACTTATAATATTATTCTGAACACCACACACTAGCATGAAACTGAACTAACCTTCCCAACAGCGACCAACGCGATTTTTATACACACCTTATCACCTGATTCTAATGACTTCTGTAGATGTAGTAAATATTGAACTACTAATCAATTTCGTTTGGAACTAATAGTTCAAAAAGTTTTATATTGTACAATACGGTGAAGTCCCAAAATTGGTTATAGTAAAAAATAGTATGTTCATCTTCAAGCCATTGATATTAAAAAATGAAATGATTGCTTAAGTACAAATAATTATATTGTTGAGTCACTTTTACTAATTATCAAATTTAATACTCGATAATTTAAAATCATAAATATATAATGTGGAATATTGGATAAAAATTTTCAAATTAAGAATAATTTTTGGAAACATTGTTAGCTATAAAAATCATTTAAATCCATGATTCTTACAGCATATTAATCAATATAAAATTTCCAAATTTCATCCGTGAATTTATTTAGTTATAGCAGAATATAGTTTCCAGAATATTTAACATTAATTTGTTATCAAGTAATACTAATGTAGTATTACAATCTGACTTTAAACTGCATTTCTATAGCCTACAGAATAACCGTAATAAATATTTGTCCTTTATTCATCTACGTAAATACACCTCATCAGGCTACGCCTACTTAATCTTTCAGAAAATTCTGTTTTTGAATATATCAACATTGTTTAATTTGATTCCAACACTTTTCCTTACTTGAATACTGTTTGTGACCGTTGAAATAAGAGATAACTTCCAAATGAGAGAAAATGACATTCTACCTCGTCCAGAGGCTTCATCGTTCCCTTCCATTCTTCTTAAAATAATTTGGGAATTAGGTAAACTAATTCGTTCTGATTCCTGAAATACATTCTGATAGGCAGCAGACTGAATCCTTCAACAGTGCGCGGCTAAACGGGGTCTCGGAACTCTGTGGTCGTTTGGTTGATCTTAGCTAACTTCAACTAGTAAAGGTTCAGCTTTTATACGGATTTGAAGACTAGATCATACCGGTATTCTTTGGTGGTTGGGTTTCAATTAAACACACTTCTCGGGAGTGGTCGATCTGAAATTGTACAAGATTACACTTCATTCACATTCATACATATCATCCTCATTCATCCTCTGAAGTAATATCTTAGGTAGTTATAGTTACGGCTGCTAAACAGAAAAAGAGAAGAAAATCTTCAATTAGTTTAAGATGCAATATAGTACCCGAAATCCTGTGTGGTCAAGTTGGATCTCATAATCCTAAAATCTAATTTAATTCTGGAAATTATTGCCCCTAGCAATAATAAAGGAGCCTTAGAGAAACATAAGGTCTATAGTTGTGTGATGATTTGTTGCTCAGATTCAAATCATTTGTTCTAACTCTGTAAATCCAAATCCCATGTTCTACTGATTTGAATCAGTAGATCTAACAGAAGCTACAACTTTAAATCATCTGTGATGATAGTTATGATTCGAACGAACAAACTGAACATACCTTACATGCCAGAGGGAGGGGAGAGGATAGGGTCTCACCTGCCTATACTGCGCTGAACTAGACACCCCTAACACGTCGTGTTCACCTGTCGGACGTGGAAAGTCGCCCGCCGAGACTGTGAGAGGGTCATCGGTACCTCGACGGTAGATAATATTGTTGGCCGAATGCTATCAGGGGCGGAAGGATTCCGGGCAGTGGCAGACTACATCTCATTTGTTTTTCAACGTAAAGTTCGAGAGGATGGTGCGATGAGGGGAAGAGGGATAGACCTCTGCGGAGCTGCCGTTCACAGGTGCTTACACTGGTGAGCGTTAGTGATGAGGCACAGGGAATCCCGCGCTTCCCTCTACCTGCCAGTGAGCTTGATCCTCATCCGGAAGTGAACGCCTTTTACTGGATCTAAGATCTCAAAAAGACCGAGTCCCGATGTGGTCTCCTGTGCGGGAGAGCCACATTAGAGGCAAAGGCATAAAGACAGAGTCCTGGCCTCAGGGGTGGGGTCTAGGGTAGACTTTGTTGGCTTCAATCCCTTACTCCGGGGTTTGAGGCAGGCAAAAGAAAAGATCCGAACCGGTAGGCTAACCTGTCGTGCCGAATGTATTGCCGGTGGACGGAGAGGCCTATTAGAGTGGACAACAACCCCCGAGCTGTGTATTGCTTCACTGTGTGTCCGGCCCGGGGGTGAAGGAAAAACTGAACATACCACCTATTACTCTCTCGACTGCTAATGCTGCACATCAAGTTTTATGTAACTGATTATTCCATATCTCACGAATCGGTTTCAATGATTTGTTACTCATCTGTTTATTAAAACAGACAGGCGGCCTGTCTGGTGACGTGACTAAAGTATAAAATGAAGAAATTGTTGATGATTTAATTGTTTACTAATGCATTAACGTAAGTAAACTAATCAACCTAATGAAATCAAACATGGTTATTCCAGAATAAACATAATTAATGAAGACCCATTGTTTTATTATTCACTTGTTGACATATAATTAAATAGTTCATTAGTTAACAGTTGTTTATCGCTTACTTTTACAGAGATTATTGAAAAAAGAAGTTATTGCAGCATTTTTTTAACGTTAGCTGGATATAAATTTCATGATACTGGATGTAAAAATATCATGATATTTTTACATCCTTGTACAAAGTAAAGGAAGTATTGTATTCGCGAAAAATTTAGTTTTTCAGATTTTAACTTAAATATCCATTTTTACAAACCCTGAATCCATTTTGACTATTTTTCGCGTATACGTACATATACGTACGTACGTATGTATATCGCATAACTAAAAAAACGTTTAGCAGTAGAATTTTGAAATTTTGGATTTAGGACTGTTATAACATCTATTGTGCACCTCCCTTTGTGATTGCAATCCAGTGGACCAAAAGTGTCCAAAAAAGCCTGAAATCCAAGAAAACTTGAATGTTGAGAAGTTTTTTTTAACTGCAGTAATAAGTCCTCATTTAGAGCTTTTCAAATATATATCATAAGTGGTACTTAATTTCATTGCTTAATCAAATATAATATATTTTGGTTATATAATATAACCAAATACTATTGATTCAAACATTATAATTAGTTTCCCCGTCTAATTAGGTCAAAGGTCTCTGCTTTACAAACACCTACAACTTGTCTTACTGACGACCCAAGTAGAGTAAATTTAAATTCAGCCTGCAGAAGTACGGAATCAATCAGTCCCTCGAATATCCATCAGTACAGTTTCTTTTTAGAGTTTCTTTGTAGTAATATTATTAGATAAAATTAATTAATTTACTTTATTGACAACGCCATCTTCTATGCCTCTATAGGATAAAAAATCTGGAAAATTATGTTTAATAATTTGCTAAAAAATTTATCTTAGAACAGTATAAAATAATAAGTAAGGTATAAATGGAGTAGAATTTATATCATTATTTACACTTGATTTTCGCCATTTAGAAGGGGTAGAATAAATTCATAATCAGCTATGTATAATTTTTAAAATTAAAAATATGTTGAACTTTAAGTAAAGTTTTACAATAATTAATTGTAGTAGTTAATACCTTTTTTATTTTTAAAAGGATTTTTTCAAATTTATTTAGAGGTTTATTAAAACCAATAATTCCATTTTAAATTTGGTACTGTTGAAGTACTGTTGTTGGTCAGCCTGCAGCAATATGGAACTTCCTTTATTTTTCGTTCGTGGCTGATGTTTGCATGTAAAATTCGGTGAATCTTAATCGGAGGTAATCTGGAAAAATATATTTTATTTTATAACTTAAGTTGTCTTATAATAGCGAAGGACAAATTTGTCTTGTTTGTCTTCATTACGTTAAGGGGAATTGTGGAAAGAAATTAGCATTTTTAAATGTATTCTTAGTATCCGTGTTAACGATTGTTTTCTTATGGTGATTGCCATGCTTCTTTTGATTTATTATATTTTTATATAGAGTCGATCAAATTTTTGATATTTCACTCTAACATTAAGTTTTTTGAAACTGAAGTTGGATATAATATAGTATTATAGCTATTATATTGTAGCTTTTAGTCTGTTCTTTGAATTTTACAACGTTGTTGATAAATAATTTTTTCCAAAATTTGCACCACTTTTTTTTTTCGGTGATGTATTCTAAGTTAACTTAACTCCTAAAATAATTTGTAAAGGTGAAGGTTAAATATTTTGTTTGATTTTAAGTGCTACAGTATAGTTATGATAGTGTCTTGATGAGGTTAGGTTTGTTGAAGTTACTGAAGTAATTAGTTTTGTAAAATATTTAGTTCCGTTTGTTTTGCTCTTAGATGTACTGGATGATATTTTTTAAATTTATACGTTTGTACAGATAACTGCCAAGTTATGCTCTTGATCACAAAAGTTTTAAGTTCTTTATTTAATTAGATAATTATTTTTAGTGGGTTTCAAAGCCATTATTGTAGATATTTATTTTGTTAACTTGTAAAATTAATTTGTTTTCTGATAATGGTGCATATAAATGTATTTAGTTCAGTTAGTTTCTTATTTAATCACATGTTATATTCAGTGGGGATTGAAAGCCATTTAGGTAGATTGTTGATAATTTTGTTTACTGCAAAAATTAATTGTGATTATATTTTTTTTTCAGAAAATGGTGCGTATGAATGTATTGAGCTGTGCTCTTAAATCTATTAATAATGCTGAGAAAAGAGGCAAACGACAGGTCCTTATCAGGCCTTCTTCAAAGGTTATAATTAAATTTTTAACTGTAATGATGAAACATGGTAAGTATTCAAATTATATAATGTTTGTTATTCAGAAACAGTAGATAATTAGTTTAAATGGAGATCAGTAGTTAGAATATCGAATGATAATTTATGTAACTTTGAGTTATATCTCTTCATGACATGGTATTATTGTGTCATAGAATTTAGTGTTTATAAATTATTTTATTTTGTTAACGGCTTTTAAATTAAATTACTGTGGAATTTTGTATGGGATTTGACATACTGTCATATAGTAGTACCTAATAATTCAGAATTTATATAAAAATCTTTCTTTGTTATATTGAAGAAAAGCGGAACTGAAACTATAAATTATTTGAAATAATCGATGGATGAATCCATTACTTGATGAAAATCAGTCATAACAAAGTGTAAACAAATTAAATTTAAATGTAATTAATTTTTTCTTTTGTTTTTAAAAGATTTTGTAGCTCTTTTGTTAGCTCTTCACAAATAAAGTATTTTGTATTTTAGTTATGTAATAATTACTTTCACAGTGAATATAACTAAAATATTAAAGGGAAAAGTATTGTTATCATAAAAAATGGGGTTAAGGTTTATTTGCAAATTGTTACATTTTAATGTCCAAGTAGTTATCAAGGTCAAAAAAAAAAGAAAAAAAAAACATGTATGTGTATGGTACTGCTTTTGGCCATGTGTTTGGTCAGGACTGACCAAATTGACTTTCTCCAAACTTGGCTCAAATATTTCAATGTATATAGATGAAAATCAGTCATAGCAAAAGGGGGGGGGGAAATTAAATGAAAGTTATTTAATTTTTTCTTTTGTTTTGAAAGTTTTGGTAGCTCTTTTGTTAGCCCTTCACAGATAAAGAATTTTATATTTAGTTATGTAATAATTACTTTATTACAGTGAATATAACTAAAATATTAAAGGGAAATTTTTCTTTAGAGCCATTTTCGAAAAAAACTATTAAAGCAAATTTGTTGTTTATGAGTCCATAAAATAAAAAAATACATGTAATAAAAAAGAAAATTTCAAAAATCAACCTTCACTTCTTAAAATTGAAATATATGTTTTTTGTTATTTCACTTTATCTCCATTTAGTCTAAATATTTATCAAAGTAACTTTGATAGTTAATACTTCATTTATAGAGGTATCGAGAAGTGCCCAGAATTTTTTAAAATTACAGACACCTAAAATGCAGAATCTTACTGTAGAAAAGTTATGCCAAGTATTGTATGATTTGACCGGGGTAATGGAACACTCTTGTAATACATAACAGCCTATGTAAGGCCAGCTTCAGATTTTGACCTTGTATGGTATTATTTTGAAACACCATATTGCTCTAAAAAGATAATTGCACACATTAAATTTGAGGAGTTTACATGTAGGTGATTAAGGAGGAAAGGGAAATAATTTGTGAACTGATTCTAGAGCTTGAAGTAATAAAAAAATTTAATACAAACATATCTTTAAAAATGCTTATTATCAAGTTATGGCTAGCGGAAATTTTGCCTAGATTTCAGTTCCTCCAGTAAAATAAAGACATACTGAAACTTTTAAGGCTGATATAATGGGTAAACTTTATGGTTTCTTACAAATCTTTTTTACCAGAAAAACTGAATAAAACAGGTCCCAGAGCTCTAGCTTCTGTAGTTTTTATGATATCCAACCTAAAATAAAAATTAATTGATGAAAAGTTTTAGGTTTGAAATAAAATTACTATTTTTTAAATTACAGCTGTATATATACATTTATTTTTTGTGTAATTCATCTGGTTTCATAATGTTCCCTTTTTACAAAGCACGATATGAAAGCCGGTCCCTGTTGTGTAACCTTGTACGTTTATTTGGATGATAATAATATTTATCTTAATCAGTAATTTTAGCATTAAGCTGAACTGCACCCATTGCTTTTATCAATTGCTCATAGTGCCATACTGACTTGCAGCTATCTGGCTAGAAGGCTCACTGTACCCCCTCAGTGTGTTATGTTTGTTTACTTAATTTAATCATGGGCCCCTTATTGTGATTACCATAAAAAAAGCCTGATAAAAAATTAGCACTTTTTCTTGAGGATTTCTTTCCAGTTATAAATCACAAACCCAAGTAAATAGCATAATATTTATTACATTTATTATAGTATTTTGTACGTACTAAAACTATTCTGACAAAAAAATATACTAGAACTACTGTAAAGTAACAAGGTCATTCAGATGTGAGATTTTGAGAAATAATTTTCCCAGGAAGAAGAATAATTTTGTCATGCTTGTACTGGAATTATTTTGTACTAATCTATAAAATTAAGTAGAAGTATCTGAAATGGTATTAAATTTTTAGAGGAAAAATTATCTACCCATTTTTAAATCTTTAAAGATTATTAGAAATATAGAAAAAAAATCACTTTAATTTTATAAACCATTATTATCAATAACATTTCAGTGTTGGTTATTGGTAATAAATAAATTTTGTGCATAATAATAAATAACAATTTTCAATTGTTATTTATTATTATTTATTATTATTATTATTATATTTATTATTATTGCTATTTATTTACTGTTAAAATGAGTGTTTGGTGTATTGCAAATGTTGAAATTAAGACTTTGTAAGAAAAAAAGAAGATATCTTAGCAATTATGTGGTCAATTTCAATTTTGTTAGATAAAACATGGATATGTTTAGGATCAGGAAAGGATCTAAATGTCAGAAAGCAATTTTAACATTGGGTGCCCATACAAGGTCAAAGTCTGGGCTGTATTATCAGTAATTAGTCAATTAGCATTCATTTTTTTGACTTATTGAAACTTGCTTATCTGTTCTATGGAGAGAGGTTAGGGATAAATCAACCAGGTATGGCAATACTAACCCACCGGGTTGGTCTAGTGGTTAACGCGACATCGCAAATTAGCTGATTTCGAAGTCGAGAGTTCTAAGGTTCAAATCCT
>JAAAKQ030287414.1:0-10360 GCA_010016005.3 Zanna intricata | reverse complement strand
TGAAAAATGCCATGCCTGACCAGGATTCCAACCCGGGACCTCCGGATGAAAAGCCGAGACGCTACCACTCGGCTACGGAGGCCGACCCCAAATTTGTCTTGCTTTAGGTTAAGCTAACATCCTTTTTCTGTAAAAGTGTTTAAAAATATAAATATCACAATTTTATTTAAATGTCTACTAACAAAGATATTAATTAACATATGGAAAGATGTAGTCAATTAACAAATTTTTAAAATAATTATGCTTTTATTTAAACTTAAGCTATAAATCTTTGTTGGGTTAAGACTTGACTGGTTTTGGCTGGTTTATTTATTTTGCAGTTGTCTCATTTTTATATATTTTACAAAAAAAATGTAGCCCCTTTCTTCATATAACAATAAATGATGCCTTATAGTTATATGCCTTATAATTTTTATTTCATTGTTTGATATTTTTTTTTTATTACTCTGTGGCAATGTGGGAATTTCTTTCTCCTTTACTGAGCTTTCTACTTTCAGCATATGCTATAAACAATTAAATTTTATTATTTTACTTGTATGATTAATCTTGCTTGCTGATTCAAGCTTGGAAATATTACTTTACTTCTTAGTTCATTCATCAGATTTATTTTCTTCTTTTGCCTCAAAATCCTATTTCTTTCTCACTGACAACTTATTTTTCTTATTTTCCACAAGCAACTAATAAATTTCCAAATGGTGCTGTAAGATTCATTTTACTCCTATAGAAGAATTCCTTTTATTAAATGCTGTTGAAATGTATGATTTTTTTCCAGATTCACAGTTAGCCTTCCTAGATATTTATAAATTTGAAACTACTTAAGGAACACATTATTTATAATAAAGGTAGTGCTAAAAACAAAGAAATGTACCCTTGTAACTTTTTATTTTGTTTTGTGTTTTTTCATCAAGTCTTAAAAGATTTCAATTATATAATTATATTTCGCTCTTTACTTTTCCCTTTACATAATTACAAAAACAAAAGTTTACTAGTTGAACTGCTTTAAACCTTTAACATCCAATGTTGTGCAGATGTAATCTTTTTGTCCTTTATTCACAGATTACAATTCATCTGATATTTAATTTCAAACCACTGTATGGCTTTAAAACCACCAATCTAGGCCTGATTATAGAATCCAAAGATTAAAGTTCAAGTATGAACATCCATTATGGGTATGTGCTGGCCTGATATTTATGTGTGAGTACATCTTAATTGATTGAAAAGTTAAAGGAATTCAATTTAACATTGACTCTCCTATTACTTTATCACTACTGATTTCAAACCTTTATTCCAAACCTCTTATCAAAATTATGTGTTATTCTTCTACATGAGATTATTAATATTTACAATGATTTATAAAATTAGATTGATTAATTGGTCTAGCAGTTGGCAAGCTGCCTTTTAGATTGATCTTGAGTTTAATTATTGTCAAGAGTTAAGCATTTTCACCAAGCATTTCATCAATCTAGTCTTCCTTGTTAAAATAGAAGCAAGGTTATAATAATAAATTAATAGACATGTATTTTTATTTAGTGAAAATACTTTTATGTCAAATAAATAATCTACAATAAATTTATTGTTATTACAATAAATAAATAACTGTTATCTTTAAATTGACTGAAACTAAGAGGTTCTTGATTTCTCTTTTAAGTTCTAGACAAGTAAGTAAATTATCCTGATGAGAGGCAATCCCTTGGTGGGTTGAACCATCAATTTCTCTTCTTTCCTTTTTAATCCTACATTCCTTCTTCTTTGGATGTGAGTCATGAGGAATTAGATGAGCTGTCACTCTGGTTTCATGCTGGCATCTAGTAGTAATTCGCAGAGGATACCGCTTCTTCAGCAACTGTCTTTTTGGTGCCTGTAGTAATAAGTAAGGATTCTTTAATTTCCTTGTCAAGGTTGTAAAAAAGTCCAAACTAGCACCTGAGATGTTTGTTGGGTAAAGCTAATATTCCTCTTGAAGTACAATCTGATAGAAACTTTTCACTTGTGTACATGTTTTTACTTTCAAATTAAGCTAAAACAGAAATATTATGTTGTGTTTACACAATCAAAGATTATTATCTTTCTTTTCAGGACATGATCAGCACATTTTGTGCTATAATTTTTTTAAACTATTTTAAATTGTAACAAAAATGATAAAAGTATTTTTACCCATTTATTAAAACAACATTTTCTACTATGTATAATTATCAGCAGTGATTTATTTTATTTAAAATTTCTAATAATATAAAAACTGTGATTTATCATCCCTTTGGAATTAATGTTCCATAATTGTAGAATCATTACTTTGTTATAATGTTCATAGAGAGATTAACTTAGGATATATTTTAACTTTGTTAAATCAAATTTTATTTAACGTCTGTAATTATGAGTAACTTAAAAAGAAATTCTGTCACTGATGCAGCATTTTTTCTATTTGTTAAAAAAAAAAAGTTGTGAGATGAGCAACATAAAAAAAGGTTAAGCATTACAGTATGACCTCTTGTTCACAAGTTAACAAAATATTGTTTTAAAACTCTTGTATATAGGTCAGATACCAACAGTTCTATTTTTAGATGGGATGACTTTGAAACAAAAAAGTCTCTACTTGAAATGTCTTATGTAATTGTTTATTAACAATTTGCCTACTTTTTTATACTTAATGCATGAAACATTTTTACTAATAATTAATTTAGTAGAATGTGGGTTTGATAAATATTATTAAAAAATATTGTGGAGAATATAAATTATTTAAAATAATAGTAACTTGTATATTTTTTCTTCATTTAAATTTATTATTGCATTTATAAAATAAAAAAGTTGGTTTGGTTTGTTTAGTTACCTAATTTTGTTAACTACTGGTGGACATATTCCTGATATTTATACAAATTAAATCTATTAATAAATTTGTATGTGCTGCCAATTTTATGCACGAATATTTATTTAAATGAATGTATTCACGTGAATATGTATGTAAAACTTTTGTTATTTGTATTAGCCACTACTTCCTGCTATGTTTCACGAATAAATACATAAAAAGTGAATAATTGTGGTATCGTGCCAATAAATAGTATATTATACTGTGCATTTTTTTATCTTGTACACAATTTTTTGTAAGTTGTCATCATTTTGTGAACTTGTTTATTATAAAATTTAATGAGTTATAAAATGCTCAATACAAGTTGAGTTACAAGTAATATGTACAAGTTCAATTCTTATTGAAGTAAAACTGGAAAAAAATAAGAATATAATTTATTTATTAATTAGAAAGAATTTAGGAGTTAATTTAGAGTAATCCTAATCTTTTTCTTGAATAATGACCTCTCTTAGAGAAAACAGCTCATTAGTATTTTATCTTTAATTGCTATTTGTAAATTTTTATTATGCGGACAGATATTTAGCAGTAAAAAATTCTGAAATTTCCAATCATTTATACGTATTTTTAAATGTTAACATTTTATAAAAATTACAAATTTATTCTAATTTCTTTCACATTTATTTTCACATGTCACAATAGATAAGCCAAAGTTCTGTTATTATTATTATAATAATAAGATTAGTTTTGTTGCCATTTCTAATAAATTAGCCAAATTATCAAAGAGATTTTAAAATAATTTATGATGAGTTTGTAGTAATATTAATTAGATAAGCCTTATTTTTCCACTCTTATACTTGTTTTAAACGTATTTCTCAACACAAGAGAAGTATATTAGTAAAAGCCTTAACATCTAAATAACCATAAGGTTTAACATTTACTAAAACATTTTTCAACTAATTCTTTCAAAATTATTACTTCATCTGTACCAATTTTATTCATTCACATAATTGTAACATTGTTAATTAAAATAATTATTTTTATTTATTAATGTGGGCTTTTAGTAACTTATTTTTTAATTAAACTTTATGTCTGTGATG
Source organism: Zanna intricata (assembly GCA_010016005.3). Classification (NCBI taxonomy): domain Eukaryota; kingdom Metazoa; phylum Arthropoda; class Insecta; order Hemiptera; family Fulgoridae; genus Zanna; species Zanna intricata. The sequence goes on along the minus strand of JAAAKQ030287414.1, from coordinate 6,463 downwards.
GGAATCTGCTCAAATCAAAGCCAGTTTTCATTGATACTATGAATCAAATTCTATAATAGTTTGTTTTTATCAATGGAACAGCAGGTTTGCTTGTGTACCATGCTTGACATAATTTACTCATGTAATTTTCATTGATTGAGGTCCCTCCTTTTGTAAAGGAGCTTAGAGGTAATATTATATTCAAGCATTTATTATTTTTTAACAAAACAGTAAGGCGCAAAAACTTTAACCTTTATTTATAAATATTTTTATTTTTTGATACACATATTCTGTAATGAATTACTACAGAATGCTCAAAAAGTAGTGCTCAACCATATGACTGAGTGTTTCCTTCTTTTGTAGGTGGTTTAATTGAGAAAAAATGGGTTACACAATGCAGCAGAGAACATTCATTGGAACCCATATTGGAAGACAGTGTATTATTAGAAGTGCCAATTTGCCCAGAAAAGTTGATTGACAACTTTTGACAACTAACTGCTGTTAGTCCCAAGAAATGTGTACATTGCCTATCTAACCAGACTGGTATTTCCATTGGTAATGCCCACACAGCATTGTGTGTTTAAAGATGCATTTGTACAGAATTTGTGTTAACAAGTTGTTACCTCCAGACACTAGAAAAGTGTAGCTTTCTGCCAGTTGTTCATGTCATCTGTAATGCCAGATGGGGAGAAGAAGATTGGTTTTGGTCTGATGAGACATTGTTGTTCCACCTTGATTGATACATGAATGCACAGAATTCACGCATTTGGTGCACAGAAAATCTAAATCAGCTGCACAAGTCTCTTCTACATAGACAAAAAATGGTGTTTGGCATGCAATATCACATAGGCAAATCTTTAGGACATTCCATTTATGACAGAATGAATAATGAGCGTTACATACAAGTGGAGCAACAGTTTTCAAACTGATCTGTAGACTGGCTAGAGTACACATGGTTTAGCAGGACAATGCTAGATTACACAGTATTTTTTTCCAGGTGGTTTGGTTGAAATTTTTCCACGGATTCCCGAGTTATGCTGGAACATACACAAAACATACAGCCAACAACACTAAAACTTTCTTGGATCAGTGTTTTTCATGAACAAGTGATTTTGAAGGGGTTGTGTCCCCTATGGTCTCCTGATTTCTTCTCCTGACTTTTTCTTGTGGGAATACCTTAAGGACACTGGTTACAAAACTCATCCTCAGACTATTCCCAAATTACAGATTGAAATTGAATGATAAGTTGCCGAAATTCCTCAACAAATGTTATAACATGTGTTTAAGAGCATGCAACATTGTATTCAATATGTGAATTGCATAATGGAAGCCATTTTCAAAAACTATTATAACTTATCCATTTTCCTATAAGTTTGCGCCCTTTTTGAACACTGTAGTAGTAAGTAGTTTTATTGCTAATAGTTATTTTTGTTGTTAGGGCTGTTTTGGAACAAGAATATTATAATTATGCTTCTTATTTTTTTAATGTAGATCTTGTTCAATATTAAATAACTTCTTTGTTTACTCATTTATTTTTTAAATTACAATTACTACTGACTGCTATGCTCTTTAACTATATAATAAAAATGTTAACCTCATGCAGTTTTGTTTAATTTTGATGACTGATAGGAAAATCTTTATTAAATATGGCTTAATAAATAGCCATTTTATCATCCTTATTAAATATCTTCAAATTTTTAGTTTGCTACTTCCAAATAAATTTTAAATATTATGGAATCATCAGTTTTTAAAAAAAAATTTAAAATCTTATCCAAATAACAGAGGCAACAATAATGAGAAATGTGTAATTTATTCTACTACTATAGGGAAAGTTTATTCTTAATTTTAGGATACTGCTAATTATGATTAGTATTTTTTTAATGAAAATATTGAATTGTCTTGCATGTAATAGATCAAGTTGGAGCTTAATTTGAACCACCTAAACCAAACCACCTGAATAAAATAGAAATCGTATCATACTTCAAGGAGGTCAGCACTAGTGAATCTTGAAATTATAATTATGTTGTAAAGTTGTTACAATTATTTACATTGTATAATTGTCATATTTACTGTTATTTATGATAAGATGTCATTCATACTTACTGTTATCTCTTTTAAACAATAGCAACTGCTTTGTTTTTGTAATGTTTCTCCATTTTTTTTTACTTATTCATGCTAGATTAGTTTGAAAGAAAGGATTTCTTTCATATTAAATTTTATTTTGGTCTTTGATAAAATGTATAAATAAAGGTAATAAAATAACATTTTTACTTAAAAAATTCTAAGCCGAATAGTTTTTTAAATTTATTATTTCTTAGACAAATATGTTATAAAAACATGAAGGTATCAAAATTAAAGCAGATTAAACTTTGTAAAAACTTTTATAGTAAATATTTTTCATAACCTTTCTTCAGGAATTCCAACTGGTAGTAGATAACAACTGATAATAAATCACTAAGGAGTGATAGTTTATTTAAACAGTCTCGAATATCCGAATTTCAATTATTCGACGTTGTCGTTAGTTTAATGAGGTGTATATTGCCTTATAAATAATAATTTTTTTGGTAAAAATATTTATTCTTTCGTGTTTAGTAGTTATTGTACGTTATCATTCGTTACAGTCGATAACTTGATGACGATCACCGTTATAATAATAAACAACATTTTACGTAAGTTTTATTTTATTAAAATATTTTACAAGTTTTAGTTTTGAGTTCCTGATGATGGAATAATTAATCCCGAAAACGCTGGTATTAAATACATATAATTGTTGGAAAGTGGATTTAATTATTTATCATTAGTGAAGTCTTTATTTAATAACCTTTAATTACGGATTATTTAATATTTATTTACCTGATTGTAATTACCTATTTAATTTTCGTACATGCGAAATATTTTTTAATTCTATGTCGAATGATGAAGATTATTTTATAATATTAATTACAGATAATATTAGTTATTAATGCTTCTACAAAAATTAAAATCTGTTGAATTATTTTTATTCTTGGTAGTTGATTTAATTTATAGTAAATATTTACAATTTGCAATTAAAAAAAAAAAAAAATAGATAAAAGTAAATTTAGATATAATAAGGTACGTTGTTACTGACTTCATAGAAGGAGATTTAAAAAAAAAATGAATTTAAAAAGATTTAATTTTTAAATATAAAATTAATTTTTACTATAATATTATCTTAAATTTTTTTTATTTTAAATTCTAACTTTTTTTATATTAAAATGTTAGCGCTAAGGTTAGGCAACATTTTAATAAACCTTAGAGGATTTGTTGATAACCGCCTTTTAAACATCTTATCTAAGAATTGTTGCTCTGATAAATTTTTTAAATTTACTTATTCGGTACTTGAAAAAGACACACCTTATTTCTTAAATTAACCACTATAGTTAACAACCTCTGTTATTAAAAACATAGACTAACTTAACTATTAATTTATCTATTTCATTTACTTGTTATTATTCACTGTGTAACTTTTCACGACTGTAATATTATTCACTTGTTTAAAAAAAAATATAATTTTTGTTATTAAGAGTTAGAAAGTTATATTAGAGATAAATTGTAACAATATTTACAGTGGAAGGAAATATTCCGTGTTTCACTGTAAAATACAACTTTGATAATGGTAATGACCCAGAGGAGGGATAGCAAGGCTGCTCTCTCGCTCTTTATACGCTACTGCGACTGAAATAGTAAACGGCTGTATTGGTCACCTCGCTTAGCTCATGTACTTTTTAGTTGACGACCTTCAAGGGAATTATAAATTTCATATACCAATTTAAACTTAGGCACATATTTTTTAATTGTAAAAGTTTATTTATTTATTTAACCTTTAAGTTATGAAGAAATAATTAAATTTTATGTAAGTAAACATTTTATCCCTTTAATTTATATGTTAAAATCTAAATAGTTTTAGTCATAATGAATGCAATCAGATTTGAACATTACAAATTTTATATAAAAAATCTTAAGTAATCTTAAGTTGTTAACTCAATAAATTATAAAATCCGTAATTGTTAATTTTTAACGTAATAAACAAATTTTAAATAAAATTAAACTTAAAACAATAAGTAAATAAATAAAATAAAACTGACTTTCTTATAATGTGAAAAGATTTATAACTAATATAAAAAAATAAATAAATTACAGTACTATTCAGTTGATCTATAAATTTCGACTATCGGCATTTAATTAAAACTAGCAAGTACTAATGATTTATTAACAATGAATTTGGCGCCGACTTCAAAAAGTCTAAATTTAAAGAAGAATTGATTAAAAATAGAATTTAAAACGGATAAATTTTTATTTAAAATGGATAGATCTAAAAAAAAAATATAGGCCTGTATTACAAAAAAAAAGCTGTCAACACAGTTGTAGGACTTACCCGCCTTACGGTTTTTTTGGTACACTGCTTACGTACACAACTCTTATTTAAAATATTATTTTATTTAAATATAATACTTTTTATTCAGCTGTAAATCAGTTATACTTATACAGTACCGCTCTTTGTGTTGACAGGGGGTACTATTGACACAGTATACCCACTTAGCCACTAGTTTAGAGCATTTTTAGGGTGGGGAGTGCAACAATTTTTTGAGAAATATTATTATTATTTTTAATTGTTAACAAATGTCCCTAAGAAAAATAAGACATTAATTAGGCTAAATCTCGTGATACTAAGGGGTGATCTCGCTCTACAGCCTCTTTCCTTTGACCTTTTAAGTTGAAAATTTAATTGCATCAATGCTTCAAATATAGAAGTAATCTGATCAAGTATAGTCAAAAGTAGACTTATAGCTCTGGAGATATAAGGTGATTTAGTGGTCAACACCGAACACATGTATATACGAACATTAACATCGGGAAAATTTCCATCCAGTTTTTTGGTTTTTTAGGTATCAGAACATCTTATTATGTCGGATATGCCTAAACTGGATCTATTACAATACTTTACCTTCTACAGCTATAGCGTTAGTCGGGAAAGTAAAAAAAACCGTTAGCAAGAAAAGCACAAGGCATTTTTTTTAAATTTCTCATAAAAAAATTAATGTTCCAACCATTAATAATCTATAGAAAAATATTATTACTAATTAAATATGATTAACCAATCATAATTCAAATAATTTATGGATTAACTATCCAATCTAAAATCTAGGTGGACCGGACTACTTTTCCGTTTCAGTAACGTTTTTATTTTATGATTTTATAATGCAGAGCTGGCATTTTCACGTGTATTTAAACGAATTTTGAAAAGAATATTTAAAAAAAAAATCCTTTGACGGTGTTGAATCCAAGAGTATTATAAAAAATAACTCTTCAGTTATTTCACTGCTACATTAGAGTCGTTTGTCTAATACAATTAGAATTTTTTGCCTAAATAAAAATAAATAGATAGCTTGTTTTTACGCTGTAAAAGTAGTGGTGAAATTTTTATCTACTAGTTATTTAATTTTAGAGGAGAAATCTACCCACCGGGTTGGTCTAGTGGTTAACGCGACATCGCAAATCACCTGATTTCGAAGTTGAGAGTTCTAATGTTCAAATCCTAGTAAAGATAAAAATTTTTATACGGATTTGAATACTAGATCGTGGATACCGGTGTTCTTTGGTGGTTGGGTTTCTATTAACCACACTTCTCAGGAGTGGTCGAGCTGAGTTGTACAAAACTACACTTAATTCACATTCATATACGTCATCCTCATTCATCCTGTGAAGTAATACCTTACGATAGTTCCGGAGGCTAAACAGATAAAGAGAAGAAGAGGAGAAATCTTTGTAACTACGAAACTTATTAATAATGAATTTTTTTTAAATATAAATTTTAAGAGAGATTATTTATATTTAATTGGTTTGTTAGCCATACTATTACTTTTAGGAGATTTTTTCGTATGTATATATAGATTATTTTCTTAACTATTGATTTTTTATTTTTTTTTATCCTATATATTTTACATAAATTTAGATACGAATTACTGTACATAATAGTAAAACTTGGTGCAACATATTATATGGCACCAAATAATAAGTATATTGCACCAGGCAATAAATAGTAATTTATTATCTGAAAAATTGGTCTATTAACTTAGAGAAAATTAATAACGACCACGAATGAAGTGTAATTATTTAAAAATTATTTTTTTGCATTTCTTGTATTAAGATATTATATATAAATATAAAGAAAAAGAGAAATTTGTTAGGTGTTGTTTGAAGGATGGTATTAGATCAGTTTCTGATATAATTGGTTACATCAGTTGATTGTAACGCTTATTATATACAATTTCTGAACTTATTTGCAAAAACCTTCAACTTCAAGTATAGTCATTGCACGGGCAGTGGACGGAGTTACATATGTATCATACAAATGTATCATACGAAACCTCGCGTCTACTCTAAATCAATCTAACTACCCATGTGACTTTGAATGCCATATGCGCAACGATTAAATCGATTGGAGATTAAATTCCCACTCAAA
>JAAAKQ030287402.1:0-27287 GCA_010016005.3 Zanna intricata | reverse complement strand
TCTGTCTGTTTTACCAATGATCATTTCTCTTTCTACTTCTGAGCACTTTTCTTTAATCCACTCTTCTTTTGCTAATTGCTAATTATAATCCATTTGCTTATGATGTTGTAATTCTAGCCGAGAGTAAAAAAGATTTAGAAGAAACAGTAAATGGCATGTTTGAATTTCTATTCTAAAACTACCGCAGGAAAATAAAGAATAACAAAAGGAAAGTTATGAAACGTAGTAGAAGTAATGAAGGTGGACCACTGAGTATAAAAATAGGAAGAGAAACATTTTTGAGGTATAAGAGTTTTCTTATTTGGGAAGAAGAACTACTAAAGATAATCGAAGCAGGAGCGATATAAAATGCGGAATAACACAGTCGAAATGAGCTTTTAATGAGAAATCTAATTTTCTTACATCGAAAATTAATTTAAATGCTAGGAAAACATATTATTTTAAACGTCCAAACACATACTGGAGCGTAGTCTTGTATGAAAGTGAAAATTGAACTATCGTTGTATTAGGAGAAGAAAAGATTAGCAGCTTTGTAATGCGGTGCCATAGGAGAAAGTAAAAATCAGATGGGTCGATAAAGTGAAAAATTAAGAGGTGTTGCGGCCAATTGATGAAAAAAGAAGCATTTTGAAACATGTATTTAAAAGAAGAGACTTATAGGCCACGTATTAACGCATTCTGGAGTAGTAGCTTTGATATTGGAGGGACTGGTAGATGGAAAATATTTTCAGGCAGGCATCGTTTGGGATTGTAAAACAAATTGTTAGGAATGTAGGATATAGGGATATACCAAAATTAAACAATTGGCACTAGATAGGAAATCTTGAAGAGCTACATCAAACCAATCTAATGACTGAAGACAAAAAAAAATCATTTGTCATTTTAACAAAATCATTTTTCATCGTTTGAGGATAGTAGAGATTCTCGTAGGAACAAAAAATGAAAATAAAAAATACAAAACTACAAAGAAACTACAAGAAGAAAGCGCGTCAAAAATACTATGAAAAGCGAGCGAATGAAAGTAAAAAGTCGAAGCGGGCGAATGTTGATGAATTGATATTTAGCTAGCTATTTCTTACTTTATTTTTTACTCAGCGCTTGTAAAGTTAGATAGAATGAGAAAAAAATTTAAACTAGTGTGAATTGATGGCATTTGAATGAACAGGTGTTTTGGCTGAAGACTAAAAAGTAAAAAATAAACGAATTAAAAAATTTTTAAACAATGGTTTTTCTTTTAAAACGATATGGCTTTCGAAATCGAAAGTACAAAATATTTTTTTCTGTGATAAAAGTAATTTTCATCATTTGTAAAAAGAAAACCATTGTGCGCTCATAAAATATTACTGAAGAATTGGAATAGGTCCAAACACTGACATCAAACATCCAACATCGAAATTTATCCAGAATATTTATCTTTAACAGTATGAAGTAATTTAATCTGATGTTTAGAAATTTTCATTTATAAGACTCCCCTGTTAAGTTAAACTGGATTACAACTAAATTTTCTAATGAACCTTTTGTAATATAATATTAAAACTCAAAACAGATAGTAACTCCACATTTTATGAAAGCAGATCTCAAGTTTTCTTTTTAAATCGGTTGTAAATAAAAAGTGAAGCCGAATTAAATTTTTCTATTTCATATTCGTTGTATATTGCTAATAGTTTAAAGGAGAAGTTGACAATGAAAGTAACTTTCATTTCATGAGAAAACCATTAAAATATCTATTAAACTATTCTTTACGAAAGCTAGAACACAATAAACGTAGCTTTTTAAAACCCATAAATTTCTTTTTTATAATGACTCACATAATTGTTTGGATCGAAGCGTTCATCAAAATTATAACTAAACCGAGAAACCACAATACAATGAAACGGTTAACATGTTTACCAAGCCGTATGTATATATATATATATAAATGAATGTATAGGTTTTTAATTTTAATCGTTCTAGGCGATTTTCTCGTAAACTACGCGCAATACAAAAAATTACCTAAACAAAAGTTATTCAGATTGGAAAGGGTCAATATATGGTGACTTTTATTAGAACTTGACGTTATTTCAAGGTTAACACGATTATTTTCAAACGGAATGGCCTATTTTTCAGCCTACAATGAAAATAGCTGGAAGTTTACACTAAAATACGTGGTCACACGTATAACCTTGGACTTTTTTGGAAGGTCATAAGGCTAACCGTTTGAGATAGTGTTATACTAGTTTTAAGTCATTTTTATGCTCTTTGCCATAGTTTGCGAGATAAATGGTCTGGAATATAAATATTCCAGGAATATTGTACGACTTTCAGAAAGTATAACTCAGTGTAAAACTATCTCGAATGATTAGCCTATGACCTTCAAAAAAAAATATCCAAAGTCATATGTGTGACCACATATATTGAACTAAAATTGTCTGCTCTTTTCATTGGTAGGGTCAAAAATAGATCATTCCATTTGAAAAAAATCATGTTAACCTTTAAATAAGTGAAGGTCAAACCCAAGGTCATCATGAGGGCGATTTTTTAGTGTTTTTTTGGTATTATTTTGTGATTTTGTGGGACTGAAACTAAGTAATAGTGGTTAACAGATAATAATACAAAGTTTGACGAGTTTTGAGTAACGAATAGATTTCTTATAACAGTTTTTTGCTAAGCCTACTTTTTTGGGGCTTAACAAAATTTAAGTCAACTAGGTGAAGTTTTCTGGACTGATCTTTTGGTTATTGTACATGGTTTAAACATACTGCATAACGAGTAAAAGGATAACAGATATAATAGTGAATTTTATTTGAGTTTTTATGCTACAGGTTATACCTATAGAAGTGAAATAACTCTTAATGCTACAAGTTTCAACGGAAGACATACGTCACCGTCTTACTAGTCAACAACGATTTCCCGGGTTCGAATGCCGGCCAGGCATGACATTTTTCACACACGCTACAATTCATTCATCTCATCCTCTGAAGATATACCTTAACGGTGGTTCCGGAGGTTAAACAAAAAAAAAAAAACGACTTAAAAAATTTTTGTATATTTGAGGTGAGTCTAGTAAACGATTTATTTTCTAAGTTCTCAATGGTTGTATAAGAGGAATCCCTTCTTCTTAAATATCTACCGACCCATTAACCCAATATCCTTCCTCTCCGGATCTCCATCGATTGGGGTCCCCTCTTTCAGTTCCGGCCCCCCAAAAAATTGTTTTTTTCTTTTTTTGTGTCTAGTAAAATTTCCTTCCACCCCCCCAAAATTTTTTTACCCTTTTTCAAAGAGATACATTTCTGTACCCCCCCCCCCCGAACTGCCCCCAAAAGCAGTCGAGTGAGGGCTGAAACTACGTGGAATCGAGCACTCTCCTTATGGAGAAGATCAGTTTTGCAAAAAATTGATCTTCACGGCCATGGAGGCCGAAAAACGTCGTCCCCATAAAAGGGAACACGACCAAGTAGAGGAAAGTAGCAATGGAAATCTAACTGAGTGATCTGACCTAAATCATCTGCTTTAAGAAGTCGATAAATTAGTAGTGTTGATAATACAAAGTGGAAATACTAAGACAAAAATTCGAGACTGCGCGCTTAGAGTGCAGCAGCAGGCCAGAGAATTGGAGTCTACACTCTATGTCACTGTTAAGGTGAAAATTACAGCTGAAAAGGACAGTCATACTGAGAAGACTTGGATAAGATCAAAATCCAAGAATGAATCGAAGCAAGTCTACAATCTGGGACACTGCAAGACTTCAGTAACGTAATCATCGAAAAGTGGTCCTTGGACAGATATAAAAGAGTAGAGGTAGTCATGGAGGCACCTCCTAAGGAAGACTCGTTAGTGTTCATAACCCCCAAACGACCTTGAATAAAAATGATTATAACAACCTGATTGAAATAAAGTAGAAAAATGCAAAGGGAATATCTATCCCAAGTGTACCGTGATAAAAACTGTAAAAAATATCGAGATCCTCTTCTCCGAGGACGATGATGAAGATAAGGGAGCCGCTTTGGCCTGACTCTAGACGAGAAATATGATGAGATGATATCTCATATGATAGCGGCCTTAAACAAGATGCAGAAAACCACACGAAATAAAATTCGTTTCTGTTGTTCTAATGATGGATTTGGTGTTAAAGTTGCTAAAATCTTAAAATTCTGGTAAAGAAGAAACCCAAACACAGAAGCATATTTACCACTACGTTTGATAGGTATGGGTGAAAAGAAGAGCCCTCAGCCGGTTGGATCACCCTCAACTCTGGTTACGGTGAGGAAGACGGGGACCAGCTACGCGGACTTGTTCAAATTGGTAAAAAAGGTATAGGAACGGACTTAGCCGAAGACCTAGAGTCTGTAAAGAAGGACTGAGCTAACGAAGTAATCAATCAGGGTAAATCAATTCAGGGTAAAGGATCAATTAAGAAGATGGACTTAATTAAACGTCTGGATTATAAATTGTATAATGCTTTAATTGCAGATAACCCATTAGATAGACGGTCCGCGATGTATCACATTAAGGGAATGGACCCTGATGATGAGGAACAGGACATTATCGAGGCCTTTAGGAAAGAGACTGGTCCTCAGACCCCCATAAAAATGACGGCGCTGAGACCAGCGTATGGCGAAACAAAACGAGCATCAGTACATCTGCCGGCTAGGGTAGCTGAAAAGTTAGCTAATAAATACAGGCTGATAATCGGCTGGTATTCCTGTAGGATTCAGGCTATACGGGACAAGCAGAGATGCTTCAGATGCTGGCGACTGGGGCACTCGCTATTCAAGTGTAAAGCTCCCAACACAAGGAAAACACAAGGATGTGTTTTCGGTGGGGAAGCACAGACCGCAAAATCAGTGACTGTAAGGAAGTTGTAAAATGTCTTATTGTAACCAAAAAGTAAATAGGACGGGATGCTACAGTTTCGAACAAAGAGAACAACGGGTTGGAGGTCATGACCCTCAAATTAACAAATGAAATGCTTGCAAATCAATTTTCGTAGAAGAAGGTCCACACACGACCTAGTGTGGCGCTTAGCTAAGTAGGAGGGCTATGACTGGGTCTTTCTCGCGGCGCCCATTGTAACAGTAACAAAAGCAAACTATTAGCTCACGGACGATGAATGTGATGAATGCAATGATCACCGTCTCAGGAAATTATGATGTCCATAAGGTGAAGAGTGTACGAGACTAATCGGTATGTCTCTGGTTGGCTGTACGATCTTTGGGGGATACTTCCTCAAACAGCACGGAACACAGTTTCGAAGAATACCTCGACTAATTATCAAGAATTTTAAAAAAATCACCCTATCCAGTAATTGTGGTTGGGGGACTTTAAAGGGGGGGGAAATTGGAGGCCATCTCCTACACACGTGAGACGTTTTGCACAGGCTGTAACTGAGTGAACGGATGAGGGACAAGTAACAGATCCTGAGGAAATACAGCTTATCCTCCAAGAAGAAGCAATAAGAGTTTGGCCTAAAGAGAATAGTAACTCAAAAAAAGTTTATTGGTGGACTCCTAATATCTCCCGCCCAAGAAAAGAAATCATGCAACATAAAAGAATGCTACAACGTGCAAGAAGAACTAGCGCAGGGAAGATGGCCACTAAAACAAACTATAACGTTGCACGCAATAACTATTATAATGCAATTAAAGAGACCAAGAAAGCGTCATGGAGGAAATTGGTGAACGACCTTGATATATATTCGTGGGGTGGGGCGTACCGTGTCCTAATGAAGAGGTTCGGTGTCTCCCCCCCCCCTCTGTTAGCCAAGAAAACTGTAGAGAAGGCAATAAAATACCATCCCCTTAAGACAGAATTTTTTTTTCATTTTAATACATTGATGTAATACAATAAATGTTATTGATTAGACAATTTGGGGTTTTTTAAGTTTTTGCACATTTTTAACAGTTTGCTGACTTATATCACTATCAAAAACGTACTGGGAATCGGTAAATAAAACGCACAATCTTTATTTATTCATCAATATTTATTTTTTCGGCTTCAGAGTAGCCCAGTTTGATTAACACACATATGCTAGCATTGTTTCTAATTTTTGAAACACTTTTTATAGGCGCTTACCGGTATAGTCTTCAGCTTCTCCCACAAATTTTGTTTCTGGCTTCAATCGAGTCAAAACCTGTACCCCGGAGCGGCAATTTTAGCGCCAGGAAAAGCCAGAAGTTACAAGGAGCCATATCTGGTTAATACGGTGATCAATGGATGGTATTTATTATATTTTTGGGCCTAAATTCGGTCAGAATTCTGACTATGCGGTGGTGCATTATCGTCGTGTAAAATCCACGAATTTTTCTTCATAAATATGGCCATTTCTGTCGAATTTTCTCACGCAAACGCTTCAATACTGTCAAATAGTATTCTTTATTGACAATTTGTCCCTCTGGAATGAATTATTGATGCTCCAAACCATGAATATCGAAGAAAAGCGTTCCATGAATATGGGATCAGAACTGGCGTGATTCAGCAATACATCAAAAACAGTTCAATGAATAGGTTTCTTTAAACAGAAACCTGTTCATTGTACTGTCTTTGAAGAAAATTGAGCTCTTTTGGAACAAGCCGTGCAGCTACGTTTCACATGTCCAAAATACCCAACAAAATCGAACAAACAGACTCGATATGGTTAGGTCACGAGCTTTCGCTATTAAATTGGAATGACGATTATCGAACACATTTTCTTTCACTCTATCGATGTTTTTATCGGCTGAAGAGGTCAAAAGTCATCATGAATGAGGCATTTCTTAGACGATCTTTGGCTCTCCTTAAACGCTTTGTACCACTAGTAAGCACGTGTATTTGATAAAACTAATTAAGGAACCATAAGCCTTTTCTAACATTTTCAGCGAGTTGGCACATGAAATTCCGTTCCAAAATAAAATTTAAGACAAACTCTTTGCTAATTATTTTGTTCGTTGTAAAAATCTTGATGAACTACTGAAGTGGACTGATTCAACCAACTGCTGTAAACAAACTAGTAGATAGATCGTGCTAGTTTTGGGCATAGTAATTCAGTACAGTACTACCATCTTACGGAAGAAAAGAGCTTTAAAAAATAATTATTGCGGCCCTTTTTAAATGAAATTCCCGGTTATTTTTTATTTTCATAAACTCGTCAGTGATATTTAGATATACTAATGTTAAAAAAATGAACATATATCCTTATTTCGTTCATGTTTAAATTACGGTAATTTATATACATTTAACTTAAATCATTCGAAAATATTGGCATTTATAATATTTTTGTGAAGAAATGAAACACTTTAATACACCATAAGTAGGAAATATTGTCAAAAAAATCGTTCAATTTTTGTTTAAAAAATAAACATCCAGTAAAACGTGTAAGAAGTTAGAAAAGTAAATGGATTTACTTACGGATTCCAGACCACGTGCTTTTATTTCTACTGACGACATGAATGTTATCGAATATGAGCAAAAGGGAAAAAAACAAGCAATTTAAAATCTTTTTCCCAAATTGAAATTTACTTATTAACGTACAGTTTTATCAAATTTAATAAACATATTTATATATGCCAAATTGTTAAAAATTGCAGAAATCTGTTGCAAAAAAAAATTCCTAGTTATATGAAATGCGCATATCTTTTACGTATGGACGGCATAAATGTTTACAGATAGTTCATATTTGTCCATTTACTCATGGCGATCAGATAGTTTTCACACCAAATAAAAATCTAACAGAGTTTGATTTTTTTTACGAGATTCCTTTGTAAAATGAAATTTCCTATTTTTCTTTCTACATGTAGATAAAAACCAATATATGTAAATTTCTTTACTGACGGAGACAAATCGGTAGATCTCTATGTGTAACCTATTTTTTTTAAATATTAAATATCAAGTCATATATATAGTAAATGTATAACTTTTCTTATAACAAAATATCGTCAGCGCACTCGTAACCGCCTATCCTCTGCTATGTAGTCCAGGCGGTATCTGTTGTGGATTGCACTTTTTCTACATGATCGCTAATTTTTACTTTAATGAATCCGGAATATCATCACAAATGATTACTGTATTTCATTATGCACCAGTTAATGAAAAAAGTGTGTAAATTTTTATTAAACAAAATGTAAAAAAAAAAAAAATTACAAAAGTATTAATTTTTTTATCCTATTTCCCTAGATAACTCGATAACTGTTTATTTTAAAGGAAAGATGGACAGAAACATTTTTCTTATTGTATTTTACACACAATGTAATGGGTTGAAAATCGAAAAATTCATTATTATTGATGGAAAAATAGCAATAACTCTAAAAAAAAAAATGGAAAAAGAACAAGATTTTTTTTAGAAATTGTTTTCTTGTACTTATAAATAGGACGTTCAGATTTTGCCTCTAAGGACTTTTTGATATGATAAAGCAACACGCCAAATTTCAATAAAATCGGTTTGACAGTTTTTGCACAATAATTCTCCAATTTAGATTTTTTAAAAATACGATTTTTCAAAATTGTATAGTCTGTAATAAAGTCTTTAGATATTGCAAAATTTAATCAATTATAAAAAAATACTCAAACTTTGAAATCCATTTTGAAAAATTTAAATCGGTTTATTAGTAGAACCTAATTAAAACCGACTTAACCCAATTAACTTAGCTGGGCCTAATTAGGTTTCAAAAAACATTTTAAAAACAACTTTAGATAATATCTGCATTTCCTTTAACATCGTTAAGTACGCGCGAGTTTGTGTGTGTGTGTGTGTGTGTGTGTGTGTGTGTGCACGCGCGCGCGCGCGTGTGTGTGTGTGTACATTTATAGTATTGTATAAAATTGTTTTTGAAACCCAAGGATTTTATGAATCGTTAAAAATACTTAAGTAAATCTACCGATAATAAATTATATTGAACTATGCAAAAGAGGTTAAAAGAAAGACTACTAATTTGTTCAATGACTGACAAACTATTCACTTAATCTGTTTTAGCCTATTTTAATTTTTTAACAATTTTATAAAAAATGATCTACATATGAACAGTATAAACTTAATGATCGATGAAATGTTTTTAAAAACATACATCCATACATGTAATGTATGTGTGTTTGTGTGTATATATATATATTTACATATACATTTGTACATGTATGTATACGTACAAATAAATTCGTATGAGTATTATTTAAAACTATATATACCCATAACGCTGGTATAGTGGTAAACTCGTTGTAATTCAGCCGATTTCGAAGTCGAAGTTCTCAGGTTCAAATCCTAATAAAGGTAGTTGCTTCTATATGGATTTTATTCCTGCATATTGGTGTTCTTTGGTGGTCGGGATTCGATTAACCACACGTCTCAGGAGTAGTCTGACTAAATTTGTTCAAGATTACACGTTTACCGATACGGTTCTATTACAATGATAAGTCTTTAATGACTTTAATTTTTGATGCGACTATACATAATAGTTTTAAATATATACATATAGTGTAAGGCTTCCCTTAACCAAGCTTCTTTTAATCGACGTCTCTCTTAACCGAGGTGACCGGTCACTGATCAAGTATTGTGTCGGCCTTTCATCCGGCGGAGGTGGGCTCCATTCCAGCTCAGGCAAGGCGTCTTTTCACTATACTATAAATGATTTATTAACTTCGTAATTAGCCTCAGATAAAAAAAATTTAATTACAGTAAAAGTAAAAAAAATTTAATCGAGATGCCGTTTATTTACTTAAAAATTTTGTTATAGCCTATTATTGAAGATTTTATTCGTTGTAAAATTAGGAAAGAGGGAATAACTATTCTTGTCATCAGTATCGCTAGCGGTACCGACGAAGCATCGCCGCTAGCATTATAGCTAGCGCCGATACTAAGGCAACTGACCAGCGCGGTCACTTGCTTTTAGCAAAGATGTTAAATCTAGGGCATAAAACACTTAAAATTCGATCGATCGCGTTTTAAGTACGATAAACAAAAATCGACGTGGATGAGTGCAGATATTTTTGAGAAGTGTGGTTCACATGGTCCCGCATGTAAAAACTTTTATACAAATAAAGAAATTACCAGAAAAAGCATTTCTGTCATTGGATGATGCGCCCTGCCATCCGTCTGAAGATGTTATAATTTGTTAATGTTAATATTTGTTAATGTTCATTAAGATAAATTTTTCCCATCAAATTTGATACCCGTTTGCCAGCCTATGGCCCGGTGTCATAGCCGCAATAAAAAAACGTTATAAACGAAAGTTTTATCTCGTATTCTAGCATCAGAGGTTCAAGTTACACCCACATTAAAGGCATTGATCGTAAAAAATTTAATTTAAACGAGGCCGGTTAGAATCGGATACAATCGAGCCGACATTTAAAATTTGTGACGATGACGAGATTGTGAAAGTTGTGATAGAAGAGATAATGAAATCTTAAGTGACAAAAACCAACAATTTGATGGAAATGAAAAAAAATTTCCGTAACAAAGAGACTGTATTTGTTACAAAAGCGCTCCAGTATTTAGAACAACGAAACGATGTTCCTTTTCTGATGGCGCTGCTATGGACCATCACAGACTATTTCGTTAAAAGATAAACTGAGTCGACTTGAATTTATTATAATAAAAAATAATATTGTTGTAATCATTTTTAATTCGTAGCTTATTCTGCTACCGATTTGATATTAATAAAATGGTTTGTTGCATGAATTAAAGAATGAAACTTAAGGTCTCTTTCAACTCTTTCAATTCTGTTATCCGAGCCGGCAACAACTCCTATTACCTCAGTTAAGAGCGGCTCTTCTGTATATATAATTTTTTTATATAACAAAAAAAAATTTGTTTACTTTAGAGATGATGAAAAATGAAGGAAAAGAACAGCAGTTAAGTAATAATAAAAGTAAGAAAAACAACAAAATATAAATGCGAACATTAAAAGGTATAAATTTAAGTCTGAAAAGAAAATTGCATTAATTAGTAAAGTAATTTAGTACTAGGAAAGAAATTTTACAGGCAGTACCGCAGATTATTTTGAATTTGCAGAGAATATTTCATAAATTAATATATACTACTTTAATTTCATAAAGGGTAAATAAATTTATGAATATTTTTAGATTTTTTTTTTGTAATCCACTAT
Organism: Zanna intricata; assembly: GCA_010016005.3. Lineage (NCBI taxonomy): Eukaryota > Metazoa > Arthropoda > Insecta > Hemiptera > Fulgoridae > Zanna > Zanna intricata. The sequence goes on along the minus strand of JAAAKQ030287402.1, from coordinate 16,236 downwards.
AATTTCTAGCAAAATTAAATCTTTTGATTTATAAATTCATTTATATTCAGTATATAAATTAAAAATATTGTCAAACAAATAAATTTATTTATGTATACCAGGTTACAGAGTAACAACACAGTGACATGATATCAATAGTACTCTACAGAGATGCCAAGGCATCTATGAGCAGTCTGGTGCATGTAAGTATAAATGTACTGTTAATGTGTATGTTGTCTTCGCCAGACTCGGACCGACCACTCCTTAGAATTGTGGTTAATTGAAACCCATCCACCAAAGAATCCCGGAATCCACAGTATAGAATTCAAATCACTTTCTATAAAAAAATTATTGTGCATGGGTATGTATGTTTGTTTATTTATCGTATGTGTTCACATTTTTATTTTAACTGCCATTGACGCAGGGCAAACCAATGACATGCGCCGGGCGGCTGGACACGGCTTCATCCACGACTCCCTCCCGGTAGAAGGAGTTCGTTGCCAAATAATTTATAGATTATTTAATTTAATTTCTAAGTGTAGATTATTTTAATTTATGTTTTATATTTGCGTTTTTCTTTTCTTTATTATTGTTTATTAATTTTATTGATAAAAGAATGGTAATATTTGTTAACATCTACCAGTAAAAAAGAATTTTTTTTCTACAAAAATATTCTCTAATATTTATTTTCTTAAAATATTTCTGTTAAAATACTTAATATTTTCATAAACATGAGGATACGCACGCATTGAGAATCCAGGTGGCAGAGCCCTCGACTAGACTCTTTAACAGTATTAAATCATTGGGCGTTGGTTTGTTTTATGTGCTGACATTTTTTTTTTAATGAACCGCTACCATTTAGCGGAAAACGATTAAACTAACAAGTATCTAATAACTCGTACTGAGTTCTAAAAAAAGTACGTTGTTTACATTTGTTGTATACTTATTATTTTTTTACATTTTGTTAAAAAAAAAATATTTATTGTAGATATAAGTGGTGTTTTTTTTGTTTTTTAATTTTAATTTAATAAATACAGAAGCACCAAGCTTCTTGATACGAACGATGTATGTAAATGTATTAATCCTTTTACTTCATTTTATTTCTATTACCGTGGCAACAAAAATATAATTAAGTAAAATTACTAATCTTTTTTTCTTTTATTAATATTTTTAAAATACTTAATATTGTCACAATCATGAGGATACAAACACGTTACAGGGGGCGGTGCTACGTCGGGCAAGCGAAACGAGTTCTGACCGGCTAATCCATACATATTTTACAAGGACTCGAACCTCAGAAATCTCGAATTCGAAAATTAGGTGATTTTGCGATGGCAAGTTCAACCACTAGACTAACCCTGTCTAAACCCTCTCTAATTAATGTAAAAATAATACGATTTTCTTCATATCTGATGTTTTTAGATTTATTTATTCCATTGGAAAATTTTGAGCTTGAATTTTTATAAAATGGAACTAGGCAAGATTTGAGGCATGTTAATCCAATTCTAAAATTATGATTAAAGTTTTTATTCTGTGTCGTTTAATTTATGAAACAGCTAATGAGATTTTTATGGAATTTTTTTGTATTTAATTTGCATCATTTGTGGATTCCATTAAAAAAATCACTATAATTTGCATTTTGTTTCGTTTTCTGAAACTCTTCCATTTTTTGACTAACATCATCACTCTTTTTTTGGAAAATCTTCTTTCTCTTTGCTTTACCTTAGAACTCTTTGGATTTCAGTCTAACATTTCTTTTTGTTTAGTATTTACGTTCCTTTAAATCGTATTTGATTCCTTGAAACAAGTTATTTTTAGTTTAGAAAGACAATTAAAAATTCTTTCTGTTAATCTGCTGTCCTCTATTTTTCTATTTAAATGACTATAAAGCTTAATCTTCTTTTTCTTATAGACTCCGATATTTTTTCAAATTTCCGATAGATTCTTCATTCGTAAGATTTTTTATTATTTTTACACTTAGATTGTAAAATTTCTTTCTCGATTCTTTAACTGTCATTGTTTCTGCAAAACATAAGCATTCTAATTTAACGGCTGTGGATTCATAGATGTTCAAAACGTGACGAAAACTTATGGAAGAATGTTTCTTCCTTTTGATGCAAGATTGATTGTGGGCAAATGGGTTACGAAATGCAGCAGAGAATTTTCATTGTTTCCCACTACATTAGCTACACCAATTATGACCAGACCCAGAATACCTTCACAGAAAAGTACGCTGTGGATGCACCGAACAAGTCTTCCATCAAGCGGCTGTACGATAAATACCAAGAGACAGGGAACAGGGCAAATGAAACCAAAAATGGTCGATTAGAAGTGCTAATACAAGAAAAGCTGATCTACTGCAATCTGCATATTCTATTATCCACAAGAAGTACGTGCGACGTCTATCTAGCCAGTCTGGTCTCTCCGGTGGTAGCGCCCACTCGGCTTGGCACCCAAGTGTTTAAAGATGAATCCGTACAGAATTCATGTTGTTCACGAGTTGTTACCTGGAGACAGTGAAAAAAATATAACGTTCTGTCAGTGATTTGTGTCGTCTATAATACCAGATCGAAAAGAACTCGAGAATTTCTTTTGGTTTGACGAGGCGTGGTTTCCATCGTAATGGATGCGTGAATGAACAGAATTCACACATTTGTTGCACCGAAAATTCACATGAGCTGCACAAGTCTCTTCTACACAAAAGAATAGTAGGTGTTTGTTATTGAATTTCACGTGGACGAATCTTCATGAAATTCTTACATAGTACAATGAACAGTGAACGCTACAAACAGATGGTAGAAAGATTTGTAAACATTATACCTGCAGCCCGATTAGTGTACCCGTGGTTTCACCAAGATATTGCAACGGCTTTTACAGCCAACAACACTATGACTTTCTTCGATCAGTGTTTTCGTGGACAAGTGATTTTGAATTGTATGTGGCCCCCTTGGTTTTCTGAATTTTTTTTGTTAGCATATCTTAAGGATGGGCTTCGGTTCGAGTGCCGTTCGTGCAGGGCATTTTTTCACTAGCTAAAAAAATAATTAATTTAACACTATCTTTCCATTGTATCTGTTACAGAGTACCACCAAGATAAACGGAATATAGAGGAGTTCATTCGGTTAGTTCTCTCCATTACAAATTTCAAATTATAGAAATTCATTACCTCTATTTATTGTTCCAAGGAAACAGTTGGTAGATAAGTTACTGTGAAACACCGATATCTGGCGAATGTCAGTATTGTTAGGAATGTTGACAGATACCTAATATGTCGGTGAAAGAACTAAATATTTGTTTTTTAAGACCTTCGCCGGTATTTGTCAACAAAAAGGGCTTGTAGGAGTTGGAAATATAACTACAAATTAGAAAAAAATTCACCCAATACCAATCTCTAAAGTTAATAAATTTCTAGAAATCTTCGTAAAATAAATCAAGTTTAAATTTAAGCCAAATATAACTAATGCTTGATTTTAATTAACGATAAATATACAAATATATATGATGTTCTGCAATATTGAAGGCGGTTAATCAAACTCGCCACATTTATAAAAAAAATGTAATAAAATGCTCAGCATTTTAAAGATTGAAAGGGGTATCAGAATATTACAGAATTTATAGACTGCATAGATGAACGATAACGATACAAAAAGTGCTCAGATAGTTTGCCTTTATTCAATTTTTTTTTATAAACATATTTTACTTTCCTTCTATATAGTAGCTATAAAGAAGCTATAGCTATATAGAAGGGAAAGTATGTTGATCGGTCAAAATTGGGCATATCCGGTTTTCACTGAATCTTGAAGAACTGACCCCTAAGGACACCAGAATACCTAAAAATGCCATCCAAATTACCGCAACAAAATCTGTGTACATATGTATGTATGTAATTTCGATTTTTCACGATAATATATATATATATATATACAATATATAATTGTTTAAAAAATATATATATAGACAACAGGATACGGCTTTCAAAATGAAAATTTCGGTTAGTGTAATTTTAGATTTTTGTTTTTACTGTACATTCATTTCATAATAAGAGTGATTGCAAATGAAATATACATTTTCGATATCTGATTACATAGGTATAGTGAATACAGTAAATGATATGGTTTTAGAGAGAATTTTTTAAAGTTTATGTTTGTATATTTGGTTTGTTACTTATGGCACCGATTAATGTGTCATGTTACCAACCTGGAAAGACGGCCATAACTACAGTAGAGAAAGCTTTCTGTGTGTTAGAATTAGCCAAAAAAACACTGTTAGTGTCATGCAGCCACGTTTCAGAACAAAATAAGGAATAAAACAGAATAAATCACCACCGACAAGAAAATCAGCCTACGTCTGAAACAAACTGTTTCAAAACACGGAATGTCAGTTTAAAAAGAAAAGTACTGAAAGACCTCTTGTTTCAGAAGAACAAATCGATTGTGTTCGTGATGCGTATCAACGTAGCCCAGGCGAATCGACTAGATCAGGGAGTTTAGACTTGTAAATTTCTGAGCCGACTGTGTGGAAAATTCTATGGATTCAAAATGACACCTTTTACAGTTAGTAGGAAGTTTAAATGTCTAGGATAGTCTTACATAAACATTTTTTTATGAAGATGAAGGATTTGTTGAAAATGATGGCTTTTTTCATCGCCTTATTTTGGGTGAATAATGTTCGTTTCACATCGGTGGAAAAGTTAATAAAACGTTTACTTTTACATTACGTTTTACGTAATGCAAATACGCGCGGGGTATAGAAAACCGATAAGAAAATTTACAAGACATTTGCGGTTACCCTAAAGTGAACATATTTTGTGCTGTATCCCATGAAAGGGTGTACGGACTGTACTTTTTTCACAAAGTGACAATAACATGAGTAACTTATCTGGGTGTATTAAGCGAACGGCTAATGCCTCATTTCGAGGAAGATAGTGACAAATTTGTTTTTATATAAGATGGAGGTCCGATACAGTGGCACTTGCAGATCAGAGATTATCTGAATGAACGCATTTCCAGACAATGTATTGGCTGTGCAAGCGAGGAAAACACGGTGTTTAAGCTTTGGGAACCACATAGTCTAGACTTAAAACCTTGCAACTAGTTTTTGTAGGGTTATGTAAAAAGACAAAGTTTTTGTATAGCCCCTGTTGATATTTACGTCTTAAAACAACATCACAAATATTTTTGCTAGCGTTGATGGGAATAAATATAAACATAGGTCTGGAAACGCTTCGTTAGCGAGTTACGGATAGTGAAAGATTTCGCCCGGAATATAGCTCCCCCGTGAAATGAGGTCGTACTGAAATTTTTAGGATGTTAATCGAGAGGCGAAATTAATGGTTTTCTATGGTTTTCACTTAAAAAATTGAATAAAATAGGTTCTAGAACTGGTTTTAATAGGCTACGTTTTTAATACAATCCTAGGCTTATACTAGGTTTTTAATACAATAACTTTGATAAGTGATTGATTAACGGGTAAAATTTATTAAGAGTTGTAGAGGACTTAATTCTAAAATTAATTACGAAAGTAAGTCACAGTTAGAATCAAGTTTTACTGAAGAAGAAACAGAACAAGAAATAAATGAAGTGGCTTAAAAAGATTACCAAAAAAAATTATTGTATTAATTTTTTTTTCGATGAGTACAAGAAAATCGAAATATTTTTCGTTACATTTTATTCATCGAAGAATCTATTTTTACAAGAAACGAAATACAAAATTCGATTTTGTATTTTTACGAACTCGTTTCAAGAAGTACTCAGAACTTCTTGAAAGAAGGCAACAAATATTATTCCAACATGACGGTGCACCATCTCATTATTCACAAGATAATAGACACCATTAAAACTTTAGTTTTCTGAACAGATGGATCGGTCGAGGTGGGCCAATTAATCTGCCTCTTAGGTGCCTCGATTTAAATCCTTTGGACTGTAAGCTTTGGATCATTAAAAGGAACTTGTTTACGCAGAAAAAGTTAATTCCAAAAAAGAATTATGAAATCTAATATTAATCGCATTTGAACATCTTCGGATGTTCAAAAAACCTTGATAGTATTAGGAAAGCTAATAATAATATTACGAAATGTTATACTTCAAGATAGATTTTACGTAAAGTATCAAGGTGACCGTTTTTAACAGCATCTGTATGTTATGAAAATTAAATTAGAAAGACAAAACAAAATTAAATACAATAATTTTTTTGAGCGACTCATTCGATTTATTTTTTGTTTTGTTTCTTCTTCAGTGAAGTTTGATTTTTTAAAACATTTATCTGATTTTTACTGGACTTTACATCAATGTTTTTAAAAATAAATTTTCTACAAGTTTATGTTATTGCATTAAAAACTTGCAAAAATGGTTTTCAGTTCGCAAATTTTCAAGTTTTACTTCAGATATCGTGCAAACTACTGAAGAAGCAGTTCTGGAATTTATTTTATTCTGGTTTTTAGGTTAAAACCACAGGAAACTATTAATTCCGGTCCTCAATTAGCGTCCTAATATTTTCAATTCGACCTCATTTCAACGGGGGAGCTGGGTTCCGGAATAAATCTTTCGTTAGCCGTAACTCTCTAACTAAGCGATTTCCCAGACTTATGTTTATATGACCTTTTTTTATTATTTTTACGAGAGGATTACACCTGTGAAGTATGTCGGTTTCCTCGTGGGACGTTATGTATAGTGAAAATTATTAATTCGTTTTTATTACTTTCCCGTATTTTTCATTACTGGGGGTTGAATTAGTAAAATTAAATCTTTTTATATTTTTATACTACGAAGAGTAATGAGGGAAAAATAGTTTTTTTCTCCCTAAATAACTACACTCATTATGGTATGAGATTTTTATGCAACAACTTGAATAAGTTTTTATTTAAAAAAAAGAAGAAAATACGTTTTTTACTTGTTGACATGCATTGTCCCTTTGAGATTGAAATGTAAAATTAAAAAAAAAAATTTTATCTTTAATTCCCGCCGATCTGAAATAAGTTTGAATCATTTTTTTTTTTCAGTTAACTAAGATTCTTCTTTATACTAATTATATAATTTTTGTTTGTTTATAATACATTCTAAAATAATATTTCTTAAATTACAAATAAAAAATATTACTTACCGAATATTTAACAAGCGTTTAAGAACAATAAATAACAGATATTTTTTAACAATATTTATCAAAAGTAAATAATAAAAAGGGAACCGGTTTTTTAAAAATTATAATTCTTATCTTTAAAAATATGAGATCACGAAAACCGATAAGAACAAAACCCTGTCCAGTACAGACACCGCGCTTTCACCGACTCCAGTATCATCAAGCTCCGACGCTTTGCTCGCGTCGGCGTCACCGTCATCATCTCTTCGGAGTCGCTTGTTGCGCTGACATGCGCATTTTAGATCGACCTCGGTCAATACCACCCCTATATACTCATTAGGATTCATTGTCTTCCTTCACCTGGATTTTAACTAGGCACACGCGCGCATCGTATCGGATAAACTGTTGAATTTCCTTACATTATTTTATTATTTCTATTAATTTTATTTAATAACGAACTATGACTCCTTGGAATATTTACGGATTTCATAACTGGAAAATTTATCTTCCGTTTACATTATGTTGTCGAAAGAATGGATCGGGGTTTAACACGACCGCTTAAAAAATTATAGTTCCAGGATTATTGTTTCTTTCCCAACGGTTTGATATCCTTGATTCAACTGTATTAAAAGTTATATTACTCTGATATTTATTTTTTTTTTATCGCATCTATGTGTATATAATAGCCTTTATTTGTTGCGGAAAATTTTAATCTTCAGCCTTAAAATTGGTTGTCTTTCAAGATTACCAAAACTATTTCTTTTTTTACATTATTTATATATATATATATATATATATATATTTGTGTGTGTGTGTGTGTGTGTGTGTGTGTGTGTGTGTGTGCGTGTGTAGAATGTCAGATACCGAGATGGTGCTATATTCAATGTTTGGTTGAAATTTATGAAAATATTTCTACGTATGGTTTTTTAAAAAAAAAACCATTTGATTTATCCTATATATCAAAATTTATAACAGATTTATGCATATACTACAGGCATATATACTAGCTCCCTGCCACAGTTTCACCCTCGCTATATGGTTACTTGCGTTTTCTGTAGCGGTCAATCTTTTTATTTTATGTTTTTTAGTCAAGTATTAGGAGGAAGGTGCAGTCATTCACACATATAGTAACGGTGGTAGTGGCTGTGTCGGTTGAGCCCACAGCGCCGTATAATTTCGCACCCCTTAAAAAATCCAATTTAAATAAAAACCAAAAAATTGTTTTTAAATATTTATCTGTAGAGTATTTGCAAGTCCAAAATCATATGAATATTTCGTTACCTATAGGTCGGGATTGGGAAAATTTAAAATCATTCTTCAAAGTTTTCTTTACCTTCTTTCGTCCCCTTTCAAGATGTAATTTAAAATATCTAGAAATTTGTTTATTGACATGAAGATTACGCTCACCAAAATCAGGTTTGATTCTTAGAAATTAAAAAAATAAGAAACGTTTCAAAACATTGAAAAATCCATTTTAACCCTTGAAACTTGAAATTTAAAAAAATTTAGAAATCTGTTTTTAGATATTCAAATCATCCAGTTCAAACCGTGCTCAAGGTAGACTCAGGCTCATGATAGACACAGTTCATTATTCAATTGTTTAAAAATAGTCTTCTACCAGCAAATCTCCACTACTACATAAATATGTATTTTTCGGAATTTTTCGAGATGAAATATATTTAAAACCTTCTCACTTAAGCCAAGGAACATGGGTAAAAATTTGTTTGCGGTTGATGGAGTTTATTTTTTTGTTTATCCTAAACAAACAAAACTCTGTAATAATGAATATATATGCCCACTCATATCTTTAAATCTTTCTCATATTAAAAGTATTAAAAGCGAAAAATTCAAAAGTATTAAAAGCGAAAAACCAGTTGAAAACTGTGGCTTTCCAAAGGAAAAAAGGTGTTTATTTGCATTCCAAAAATTTTTTCCTAAATTTTTTTTCACCTATAAAACCACGCCACTATATCAACACAGAGATTGTCTCCGAATTTATTTTCCAAGGATGCATAATTATGTTTTTACAAAGAAATATCATTATTCAAAGCAAGTATAACCTTATAGTCCACATTACTTTGTGGATTAAACTTTCATTCAATGATTTGACCATTATATAAAGTTTCTTTTTCATTCCAATATAAGACATCTTTATTAATTCTGCATGAGACACTATGGACAATTCCATCTTCAAGACAATGTAAAAAATGAAATCAAAACATATTCTGTTTAGCATGCGAGTAAACTTTCATTCGATAATTTTCCTACTAGTTTCTTTTATATTTTATTATAAAAAATTTGTTCAAATATACTACTCTATGCCTAAACAAATTTGTATTTAGCTGATGTTACTTGCAACCGTTTATATACTAGATTACAACGAAAAAGACGCGATAAACCACTTACTTTTAAATAGTACTCTTAATAGTTAATTTATTGATATATAATTATATTTTATTATATATAATTAATTTTGTATCTTACTGAAATTTTTCTGTAGAATTCGTTGTAGGATAAAAACAATGTATCGTATTAAAATCGGATACCTATAGAAAAAATGGAATCGACCGAGTAACCACATCGTTACCCCATTTATTTTCAATCGAAAACACATGGGACTTCGATCATACTTGACCTGTCTATTCAAAGAGATTGAAACATCTAAAGATATAAACTTATCCAACTACGCTTAGAGTCTTTTTTATGAATTACTAATTTTCTCTTTTATCTTTTCACAATTCAAGTATTTTTTTTATTTATTTTTTTTTTGTTTAACCTCCGGAACCACCGTTGAGGTATATCTTCAGAGGATAAGATGAACGAATTGTAGCGTGTGTGAAAAATGCCATGCCTGACTGGGATTCGAACTCGGGACCTCCGGATGAAAGGCCAATTCAAGTTGTTGAAGAACTTGAATTTCATATATAATCGGATTAGATCAGTTCTCCAAAAGAAACAAAAATAAGCGTGCAATACTCATAAATACAGAAAATCTTCTGCGTATAAAAAAAGAAGAAAATTAATCAGTAAAATACAAGTACAATAAGTATTTTCTGATGATTATTACCGTTCAGCAATCGGAATGCGCATTTAGTATTATATATTTTTTTGTATGGAAATGATTTTTAAAATTTTAACTTTCCCTATTAGATAACGCTTTCTATAGCAGTGGTTGAAGATAGCTGATAAAGGGAAAATATTGTAATCAGTCGAATTTCGGCATGGGCGTCTTTCATTAGACATTGACGTCTTGACATCTAAGGAATATTAATGACATTTAAATTAATTTGACATCTAAAAACCAAATAGAAATTTTCTGGATGTTAATGTTCAAATGTGTCCGCGTGCGCATGTATGTTCGTTGTTGGCCGCTAAATAACCTTATATGTCCAGAACTAGTAGACTAATTTTGACCAAACTTGGATAAATTACTTCTACGTATGATGCCATTAAATTTTCAGATTAAAAGTTCAAGGGAATGAGGCTGTGTAGAACATCACCCTCGGTATTGTTAGATTTCGCCTAAACTTTTTTTTCTTGGCAGATTTTTTAAGATTAAAAAATATAAATAACTGCAAAAAGAAATTTTACAAAATCGAATCGCCACCCTAAAAAAATTCTCTAAACTACTGCTAAGTGATGTCATCACAAATGAGCTGTAGAATTAAATAAATTAATAATATTTAAATCCTAACGAAAAGTAAATCGATCTAGCTGGGTCTCGAACCTTAATCGACCAGTATATTCGGTATCTGGTGCGTTAAGACTCGTGATTACACCAATCTGCCGACCGCACAAGCAAAATTTATTCTTTGTAAGTTTTTAATTACATTAGTTTAGTTAGTACCCATCACCTAGTACCGCCACACCTGCGCGCGCGCATTAGTTATAATCATTGAATTAAATAAACCCAAAAATATTATACGCAAATAAAATGATAAATATTTTAAGTGATAATATTTTAAATGATAATATTTTATTACATTAAGTTGTGTGTGTGTAAGCCTTGCATACACAGTTATAGCTCTTTCCCGGGACTCGGCTTCAGGAAATTCCTACAACTTAAAAGTAAGTTGTGCAATTATTGGAATAAATTACTATCGAGTAATTAATAGACCGATGTTTAGCAGTAATTCGCGTTTCCAGTATGACATTTGAACATTTTAGCTTATAAGACATCAATTAAAAAAAACCAAAAAATAATTTTGTTTGTTAAAATTGCAGAATGTTTGAAAAATTCCCTAGGCTTTCCTAATTAACTGGATTAAATTTGTCAAAATGCATTTGAATGTTTGACTACTCTTTTATATGCGATTCAGTTTTCAAATATCTAGAAAAAGTTGTTTTTTTTAAAATCTGGATTGGAAAAATATTGTGCAAATACTGCCTGACCTAATCTATAAATTTTGCATGTAGCTTTATCACTAAAAAAGTTCTTTGAGGCAAAATGTGAAGGTTCTATGTATAACACGTTAGTCATCACATAGAACGTCCAAAACAGAAAAAGTCCTACCCAAAACAGATACTGCGCGGAATATTTATTTAATTACGAAAACAAAATACTGTTTTAAAGATTTGAATAAATGTTATGATTATTTATTTATATTTGTAAGGTGTGTATATACATACAGTTTTATGTCTTTTTTGTGACCTATTTACTGGATTTTTATAAATTTAGTCGAAAGAGATGTGTGGAGTTAATATTTTTCTAGAAGTCAGCTTAATGCGGGATTCAGTTGCAAATGAAAATGGGTCATATGTTCGCTACTCCCGAAGGAAAGTGAAGATCTATCTGTATCACTATATTTAAAATTTTTTTTCTTTTGCTAACAAGAATTTCATTCTAAGAAATTACTCGATTGTATTGTTGCGTCACGAATACACCTCTAGTAAGAACAAATAATGTCATAGCTATCCCTGTGTTTTAATAATAATATTGTATGATTAAATACAAATACATTGATATCTGCCAAACGTGGTGTACAATAGTAATGAGCTTACACTTTGCTCATAATTGTGGCTTATTTACAATGTAAGGAATAAATCTTCTTTTTAGGAATTTATTTAATAAATTTCATAGTAATATCGTTGTAGGTAACCTCATACGAATCATAATTCGCTTGCAATAGTACAGTGTTTAAAAAATGACGCAACTTTATGAGAAAACGAGTTACATTAGTTGTTGAAAGGGCCTCCATTATGGATTAAAATAATTTAATACGACGTCGTATGCTCTTAAAGAAATGTTTTAACGCTTTTTGAGGAACATACCGACATATAATTCGATTTCGCTCTGCGATTCGGGAACGGTGTAAAGAATCAGTTTTGTAAGCGACACGCTTAAGGTATCTCGACAAGTAAACGTCGGGAGGGAATAAATCAGGAGACCTAGGGGACCACAACCCCTTCGATATCACTTGCCCGTAAAAAACTTATCCAAGAAGGTCATAGTATTATTGGCTGTATGAGCCGGAGGTCCCGGGTTTGAATCCAGGTCAGGCATTGCATTTCATTTTCACACATGCTACAAATCATTCATCTCATCCTCTGATGTAATACCCAACGGTGGTCCGGATGTTAAAAAAAAATAATAATAAAATTGTAAAGCGCTCACTGTTCAGTGTGCGATGAAATTTCACATCAAACCCCCACTTTTTGTCCGTACAGAGGAGATTTGTACAGCTGATGTTGAGTTTTCGAACACCAAATGCATGAATTCTGTGCATTCACGTATCAATCGATGTGGAACCGTTTCATCTCAGACAGCAACCGATCATCGAGTTCTTTCCCGTATAGGCTTACAGATCCCATAAATTATTGACAGAAAGATTTTTTCCTGTATTTGCAGTTATCAACTCGTGAGCAACACTAAATCTAAACGGATGCATTTTTAAACATTTGTGCGATGCTGTACGGGAACTACCAACGAAGAGACCAGATAAATGTCCAACGTCTTGGGGCTAACAGAATATGCAGCTTGGAACTTTTCTGATTTTAATAATTTCGGTTGATCAATTTTGGCTGCATCTGTCATAATCCCCTCTTTTGGAAGTTGTCGTGCAGCGGTTTCACGGAGGACGTTTTTGGTACATCCACACCGTAATTTTCTGTGAAGCAATTCTGGGTCTGGCAAATCTAACGTATTGGGAGACGATGAATATTCTCTGCTGCATTGTGTAACCCTTTTTTTTTTCAATTAAACCTGCTACAAAAAAAGGAACCATTCTTCCATAAGATTGCGTTATTTTTTAAACATTCGGTATCAAAGCCATCTTTGAGAATAACACACATCTCGTGTCACGAATCGATATTCTTTCATCGCCTTCTTCATTGAGCCAAATAAATGATAGTGATGTTCAGCTTTATAAGTTAAAAGTCCATTTTATATACTTTTTCGATCTCTGTGCCAAAGTGGTAGCGTTTTGGTCCTTCATCCGGTAGTCCCCGGTGGTCCCTGGTCAGACATGAAATTTTTCATAAGCTAAAAAATTTTCCTTTTCATATTCCCATGCACATGCTTCGAACCTTATACAGTGAATTTTTTTTCACTGAAGTTTTTTTTCATCAAAGAAAAGAACTTCAGAGTTTAGTTTTATATTGAGTATTATTCTCGCAGAATGAGACTTTGTTGATGGCCACTCAAGAGATCTTCAGGTACTTTAATTCGTTCCTTTCGATAGTAAAACAATACGTTACATACATCCTTTCAAAGAATATTTATTCGTATTCAGTGAAAATTGAACCGATGAAGTAATACAACTTTTGGAGTCAGTTTTCCGATGTAAAGACAATTTTTAAATTATATTTGCTACTTTACTTTAAAATTTGTTTATGTAGGAAAATGTTTCACGAAGTAACAGAAATGCTTTCAGGATATTTTTCACTGGTGAAAATAAATAAATTTTTATAAACTGCGAAAACGTTATTTTAGGTTATTTCTAGAAAAATTTCACCTTGATTTATGCTGTATAGTAAAACGAGAATATATTTAAATTCCTGTGACAAAAACTATTAGAGATAAGAGTTTTGAAATAGATCTGATAAGATTATTAGAAAAAGTTTTTAATCGGTGCCAAACTCTTTATTCAGTAGTTCATTTTTTCTACAATAATTTATTTACGGTTTAGAAAAAAGTTTAGCTATATCGAAATTGCAACGTTTCTTCAGCAAGTTTTATAAATAAAACTCATGGGCTTTATCTAGTTGTTAACTCGTCATCGCAAATTAAACTGATTTCGCAGTGGAGAGTTCTAAGTTTCAAATCCTAGTAGAGGCAGTTAATGTTTTACGGATTTGCTTACTAGATCGTGGATACCGGTGTTCGTTGGGTTTCAATTGACTACAAATCTCAGGAACGGTCGTCCTGGGACTGTACAAGACAACACTTCATTTATATTCACACATTTCATTCCCTGAAGTAATTCCTTACGGTGATTCCGGAGGTCAAGCAGAAAAAAAAATTATAAATAAAACAAGTTTCTTAAAAAGATTTTAATTTTTATATGACTTTATTAAATAATTTTTTTTCAAATTTACATTCTCTACAAATTGTCTTATACCTTTTTTTGATAAATTTTCTTCATAAATATTTTTTCGACTAGGATTTTTTTTTGGTTTTAAAATTTTCTCGAAATATATTGCATGAAGTAAAGTAATGCATCAGAGAAACAAATAATCGCTGACCTGATTTAAATGATCAAATATGAACATGTACTATTTTTTTATGTTTTCATAAAAGTTGAACAGTGAAAGAGAAATTAATGCAAGATATTTGATTACGTTAGTAGTCTAAGGATTATTAACAATAATTGTCTTATAAACAATTTATATTTCTATCCTCGCTTGGTATAATAATTTATTTGATAATACACCATGCAATGCTGTCATTCTATAATTAATAATTCTGCTAATTCATATTATAATTAAACTTATAAATATTTAAAAATCTTTTTTATATTTAAATTTTATATAAAAATAATTTTAAAAGAAATATTAAAAATGAAAAACACATGACTGTCAAAAAAATAAGAAAATTAATAAATCAAAAAAAAAACAAGGTATGGAAATAATTGACTAAACATCGTTATTCAGTAATTAATTAAATAAAATAATGGGCGACCAATCCTTTTTTATCGAATTTTAATTTGTTTAAATAATATCAGGCATTTAATGACTAAAATTTCTCACCAGGTCTCTTGCATCGATAGGAAAATTTTATCTTTCACGAAAACATTTAAATGTAATCGTTGGACTATTTCATATAGAACAATTATTATTCAGAGCTCTTTAATATTTGGCAATTACTATTCAGATTCTCCCTCCTTTTGCATTTAAGTATTTTCGTTCAAAGACAAAATTTTCCTATCTAAAGAAAATTAAGAACCAGTAAGAACTGGTGAGAATTTTTAATCGTAAAATGCCTGCTATTTCTACAACATAAAACTATATCTAAATAAATTAATACTGTCTGAAAGTTAATCTGTCGCCCATTATTTTAATTAATTAAATATTGTATAACGTTATTTTGTTCCTTTATTTCCATACCTCACTTTATTTTTTTTTAGTTCGATTTGTTGTTGTTTTTTTAGTTAAATTTATGTATTGTTTTGGCAGTCGTGTTTGTTAATTTTTATTGTTTAATAGATTTGTTGCTAATCATAGAGAACATTTATGATTCAAAAACTTACGGATATAATGTATCTAAAGTACTCAACCAAATGAGGTAACTGTAAATATTTCAATTTATTTATTTAATTTCCATATACCAATCTAAATTTACAAATTTCTCAACCAATTGAGTTCAACAAGAGACAGATTTTATCGTATGGATCATACAAAAGTTTTCTGGAAATCAAAAAACCAATAGCTACACCCTACGTTGTTCTGAAACTACTAGGTGCTATGTAGCCCTGGACCTTGGTAAAGACACGAGTGCATAGATCTACGACAACTCTGTCTACGGTATTCCCTTCTAGTTTTGGCATCGTCACAGCCTAGCACAATATTAGTTGCAGAAAAAACCGTTACACTTTTCCCAGCCCCTCTAAATCATCAAATTCTACAATGCGGGCTCGATCCTCAATCTGATGTGGACAGCATTACGCCTCGGAAGTCCCGGGTTCGAATCCCGGTCAGGCATGGCATTTTCACATACGCTACAATTCGTTCATCTCATCCTCTGAA
>JAAAKQ030287358.1:0-10361 GCA_010016005.3 Zanna intricata | reverse complement strand
ATAATTTTGTTCATTTTTAAATTATAAAAAATTTGTGAATAAGAAGAAATTAAACTTAACACAAATGTGTTAACAACTGTAAAACAGATTACAAGATGATTATTGAATAAATATTTTTTTAATCTTATTTTTACTCTTAACCCTAACATGCTAAATACTAATTTTAATAAATAAAAAAAAAAATTAAATAAAAACATATCAAACCTTTGCACAGAATCAAACTTGATATCAGACGATCGAGAAATCAGCATGATAATCATTGTATGAACATAAGGTTAATTATTATTTTAAGGGGTCCTGGCAAAGATGGTAAACTATGCCCCGTACAATCTGATGATTTCATAAAACTTGGAATAATTTGGAGAGAGAATATCATCCATAAAAATTAAGGAGTGAAATTCAAACAAAATGGCCAAAACTGAATATAATTTAGGTTTTTTTCTTTTTTATTAATCTAGTTAAAGTTTTATAAATAAGTTGTAAAAAGAAAAGTTTGCTCAAGATTGACAGAATGGTAACGGATGGTAAGACTATGGAACAGAGGATTAGAAAATACAGGTTTGATTACATATGTGTCCATCCTAAAATAGAACATAATGCAAGAGAAAGAAAAATGAGATGTGGGGAGAGCGGAAGAAACTGTTTTGAATGCAATTTGTGAATAGAAATGTAATGCAATTTTTTATTAGAGATAAAAAATATATTAAAAAAACCCTAAAATAAAATATCTTAAAAAAGAAAAAAGATGAATAAGCACGAAATGTGGTGAAAGCAGGAGAAAAGAGAAACATAAAAAATATTGATTATAATCTATGAACAGATCTTAATTTATTGTATTTTATTTATCTAAGTTTTTATTACTGAATGAGATATGAATGTTTTGCATGTCTATATTCAGTTTCACGTTTGTTTTGTTTATTTTTTTATAATTCATAATATTTAGTTTATATTTTATTTTATATAAGTGAATTGCTTACTATTTCATTTACATTATTGTTATTTATTTTTATTAATTTGTATTGATTGAATTCTGATGACAATACCAAATGTATTAAATTTAAAATTTATAATTTTACAAATTTTACCAGTATTAAAGGTTGAATAGCAAATAAATAGTTTTTTTTTTGTTTATAAGATTAATTCACTATATAAAAGCTCAAAGCTTATGCATGGTTTAATGATGTGAAATTTTATAGAGTATTAAAATTGCCAGGTCTGACCATGGTTCATAACAAATGAATATCCTTCAGCTGAAAAGCAAAAGTGTTTACACTCATCATAAAAGTTGGAGAGTAGTAAAATTTAATTTTATTTAATCTGTTTCCTGAAAATCAATGAAATTTAATCATGTTAAGCACAATTTTAATGCATGTTAATATCTATTTGTGGTTTCTCTCATAATAACAACTTAATCACTTGAAATTTATTAAAATTTGAGAAAAATTCTTTTAATTCATCTAAACTGACATAAAATAATCGCAACTGAATGAGAAGTATTTTTTAATTTATAATACCATAAATAAATTTGATGTATATACTCAACATATATTATAGGGAATAAAAGATGAAAGATATTATTATAAAAAAAATAAAAATATTATAAAATATAAAAGGTTAGTATACAAACTTTCGCTGGCCTCCGTGGTAGCGTCTCAGTCTTTCATCCAGAGGTCCCAGGTTCAAATCCTGGTCAAGAATGGCATTTTTCACACATCTTTCATGCTTTCATTCATCTCATCCTCTGAAGATATACCTAATGGTAGTTCTGGAGGTTAAACAAAAAAAGTTACAGTATACAAACTTCCAACTAAAACATATCTTGTAGAGTTAGAGTTTTTTTGGGTAGTTCTAAAAAGTTTCTATGATATTGAGAATATAGGATTGTGCAGTGATGATCATTCAGTCTATTTTATAGTAATTTCTGGAGAAATTTTGTTATAGCATACATTTAATTGTCAATAAAAATATCTGAAAATCTGTAATGTGAGTGGGATAGGCATCTGCAGCCTGATGGGGCTTGAAGCTATCTTCTGGGGTGAGATTGTTCATCTTGTGTGGTATTGTTTTTTCCTAAGTAGATCATTATTTTTCTCCTTCCACAAGTTTCATTAATCATTGAATCCTTTCTCTGTGTAGGTCAGGCCCCTGAAAGTTTTATCATAAGATTGTGAGATTTCACCATAAATATATGAGCTGTTTGATGTAAAGTCGTGGAAGATAGCAGCCTATGGCAACTCTCCTTCCCACTGAATGGTTGTAAAATTACTAGTAAGCAAACCCTATGAAATAAAATTATGCTACAAAAAGAAAAAAAAAAATTAAAGGCAGGAAGATAAATTATAATTAACTTGTACTTCAAAATATGTAATTTAAATGTATTATACTATTGCTTTATAATTATCCAATCATAATTTTAAACTGATTAATTTCAGATGTGGAAGTGCAACAAAGGAAAATCCAGCTTTAAGTCAAGAAAGACATAGATATCATTTATTAGCATGCTTGTCATCGTTAGAAAGGTACTTAAATACACCTGAGAATGAAAAATTATATCAAATAGATATTATGGCACAACATATAAGAAAAGGTGCTAATGAATTAGGCAAAGTAACTGGAAGTATTTCAGCAGAAGATGTATTAGATGTAGTATTTAAACAATTTTGTATCGGTAAATAAATTTAGTTGATAAAAACAAAATAGTCTTAATCCATATGATAATTGATAGTAAAAATTAAATTAATCTTTAATGATAAGTAGAAAGAAACATGCAGTCTTTCTGTAAGATTTACCTGCTCCAGTTCACCAGAAACACGGAGTTTAGATGAAAATATTGATGATTATTAAGAAAGTAATAAAGTTGAAGAGAATCCAGCTTTCCAAGGTGAGAGCACTGAATCTCTCACAAAATTACTTAAGCATAACCATTTAATGATCTGAATCTTGATTTTAATCTGCAGTCAAAATTACTGGCTTCAAGATTAAAAAGCCTGGAACCTCCTTGAAAGCGGCTCTAAAATATGTTTTGTAAAGAAACATATTAATTTCTTCTAAAGAAATATATTTAGTGATGTAGACTTGGAATAACATTATGTTAACCAGCCAGTTGTGGTTCTTTATTGAAGGAAGAAAATTTGATTTAGATTTCTTTCTTTTATTTTTATTCCATTGTTTAATTGGTAAGGAAACATCAATTTTGTAAGGAAAAGATAGAAAGCAAGAAAGAAAAACAAAATAAAAAAATTTCTCTAACAACCAGTCTTTAAAATAGCAGAAAAATAAATCTATTTTAAGAGGTATGAAACATTGCCTTTACTTCCAATATATTCCATTTAATAAAAAAAATAGTAATAAAAAAATTTCTTAAAAATTACTGAAAGTAATTGGCTATGTTAAAATTCAACTGACCGATTGAAATACAAGAAGATATCGATAAATGTGAAGTAGCAAAAAGTAAGGTTAATATGGTTCTTACTTCTAATATCACATTTCATGTCTTTATCCTTTAAATCTGCTATAAAATATTAATTCAATATGGATTTGATATCTGTAGAATCTAATTACACAATTATAAAATTAAATCAATCAGTAAAATTTCAGTTATAATCTGTAATAGTAACTTGGCTCAGAGAGAACACTAACCAAACAATCAGAGTGCAGAGTTTAGGTTTAGAAATTTTTTCTAACAACTCTTTTACTAATTTTT
Organism: Zanna intricata; assembly: GCA_010016005.3. Taxonomy (NCBI): domain Eukaryota; kingdom Metazoa; phylum Arthropoda; class Insecta; order Hemiptera; family Fulgoridae; genus Zanna; species Zanna intricata. The sequence continues at coordinate 6,658 of JAAAKQ030287358.1, read as the reverse complement.
TATTTCAACATTAAATTGGCCAAAAAATATCAGTTTGTTCCAAAAATTATAAAATTCAAATTGGAGATCGTTTTAATTTTGGTTTACTTATATATGTTCAGAAATATAAATTCTTTCAAATATGTAGCATTTCTGTTCTTTTACTACCTTTGCATGTTATCTTAATCCTCTTCCAAAAAAAATAAATAAATAAAAAATGATTATTATTTGAAATATAGAAAATATAGCCAATTAATGGCCCAATAGATTTTAAATAATTACTGTATCTACTTTGAAGTAGTTCAGAATTACATCTAAAACACATCATCTTTCAGAAATGAGATATTACATCTGAGTATTATATAGTTTTAACTTTCTTTTCTTTATGTTTAATTTGCATGTCAAAATAGCTATGAAAATATTATCTTTGTTTGAAAAGATAAAATGTATAAAATTATCAATATAATTAATTAATTATTATTAAAATAAGTTAATCTTGTTAAAAATAAAATAAATAATTTTTTATTTTTTAAAAATACAAAGAACAATCCAAAAATATACTAATGAAAATAAGATAAAATATTAAATCTTGTCCATCTTTGAATACTATTATTTTTTATCTAAAGTGCAAAAAGAAAATCATTTAAGAGAAAAATAAATAATTAGAAGGCTATGATAAATGTTTGATGGATCAGTAGAATTTTAACTAGCTACTAATAAAATTTGGCCCAGTTATTTATCAAAGAGTATTTAGAAAAGGTAATGAAAAATTATTCTGATTAACAGTTACTAACACGTAAATAAAAAAAGGATATGGACACCGATAGGCTAGAAAGTTAAAACCTGATAGATACATTAGGAAATAATTACAGCTAAAAAGCAATTATTTTAGTCACTTTTAAGGGCTGAAAATGATTACAAAATACCCTTACTGATCTGACAAAGGAATTCCCAAGGCTATTATTTGGAAAGGGATGAAGATAGTATTTTGATAAGTAATGTCTAAGGAGTTAAATTAAATCCTTTTCCAAGACAAGAAAAATTTAAAACTTGCAACTTGAAACCTGGGGGGTGGTTTGTTAGAGGTTGGTACCATTACAAAGTGGTTTTTTTCTTACTCATTACAAATTAATGAAAATTGGTACAAACTGATGTATTATACTTAAGCAGCAGTGGTGTTATTACCATAAAACAATTTTCCCTTTTTCTAAATAGAATAAATTTGAAATTTGGCATATTTGATTTGAAGAGTATAAACATATAAAGTAAGACAAGAGAGTAAACATATAAAGTAAAAGACAATTATGTTTATTAATAAACCAGAAGAGATTAAATTAAAAAAGGGGTTCTGAGGTAGAGAAAGCTATAAAACTTGAATGCTAGTACTGGTAATCCCCTTTTATTAAAAGCTACAGCTACTGCTAAGAAGGAATTTTTGCTGTGGGTAAAAATAGGTGCAAATTAATTTTTGGAAAACATGGAAAGTTAAACCTTGAAATTCAGCATGTGTTTGCTTACAGATTCTATCAACTACTTCTCTGGTTTTTCCTTTGAATTGCTCCTAAAATGATGAAATAGAATTCAAGTTAGTTTTGATAGTTACAATATATTTATCTTATCAATCTGACTGGGGTAAAACTAGAATACAGGTCTAAAAGTAACTAGTAAAATATTTTGAACCACTCTTCCTAACCATCCTTATAAGCATAGTTTGTTAATTGAAAAATGTGAGTAAGAAATAGAAATTATAAAATGCTTTTTAGTAATCTCATCTTTGAAGAACCATTCAATTTACTATAGTATTGATATTCTGAAAAACATAAATGATAAGTTAGTTTAAAGCTTGTAGTATGTTATAAGATATGACATACTCTCATACATGAAACAAAAGTTAGTAAAGAGTTGCTTTCTGATGATTTGAAATTGAACTGTGAAAAAAATGAAAATTCAGAAGGTTTAAAATAATTACTGGTGAATTCTACAATGTGATCTTCAGTAAAAATGAGGAAAAAGGTAAAATAATTAAAATAAACATTTGCGTGCGGTGAGCGTAGAGAATATCAGAATAATGAGTGAAGTTGAACAAGAAATACATTATAGAAACATATTATAATGATTTTTACAAGAGTAACTTATATGAAGTTAATTTATAGAATTCCTAAACTCAACAGCAACAAATAATGAATGTGTGATAGAAGGCACCGATGTAGAAAAGGAAAGGAAGTAAAGGGGATTGACAAATAAAGTAAGAATTAGGCATCCATGTGAGATTATTCAGAATGCAATTCGAAACAGGAAAATGAGAAGCAAGAAAAATTTAAACACAGTTAGGAAAATGATTTTTTTTCCATCCTGCCAGATATTTTAAAAATATTGAACGGAAAACAACATTTCAGAACAGATGCTAATTACAAAATCACATGAAAGTATGGGATTTTCTATCTTAAAATTATGAAACTGGAATAAGTGGTGTTGTATTTCCAGTTTAGTTTATATTCCCAAAGAATTGGAAATATTAAAATATATTATTAATATATATATTATTTTTAGTGAAGAATAAGAATACAATCTGTATAGAGATTGAATTTTAAATTATTTTGACTCTAAAAATTGCAAATTGATTAACAGCTGTAGAGTGGATTTCACGTACTTAAAAGGGCAAAGAAAAAATAAGCATGACTTTAAAAGATTATTTAATTTTTTCAAAGAACAGGTATCCCAATTAGTCTTCATATACAAAGCAGAAAATTGTTTTATATATACATGTATTTATGTATCATGTTTTCTCAAAATTCAGGACTCTGTGATCCAGTTATTTTAAAAGTGTATTTATTGAATTTTGAGGATGGTTTTAGGTACTGTTTTAGCGCCATAACTAGATTTACTAGGTGAGCAGCAAAGTGTAAATGGAGTATAATATTCTATTTCTTTATTTTTTATGCAATAATATTTTGAATATCCTAACTAAATAATAATTTTTATGAGTTAAATGATTTGTAAGTGAAATTTAGAAAATTTTCTCTTTGTAGTTAGTCCATTCATAAAAATTTGGTAAATTATTTTTGATATTATAATTTAATAGAACATTTTATTGGTATACAATTTTCATTAGATAGACAAGTGAAATAATATATCGTAGGAAAAATGCACCCTCTATGCATTGAATAGATAATTACAATTTTCCAGTTTAAACGAGTAAATTTAAAAAAATTATTTTAGCTCTACATTTTACGCTAAACTAAAGCGAAAGGTTTTTTCTTCAAAGCTTCTATTTATCACGAGTCCATTATCTCGATTTCTGCTAATTTTTTGTTTGTACGGAGGTACGTATGAACGAAATAATCTATTTTAACCAGTCTTTCAGAATGAACCTAATTTTAAAAACCCAAGCTATTTACACGATTTAAATCTGATATTCACTAAAAAAAAAAAAATTATGCTGTCTGCTCTTGATGAAACAGCTATTTTTTTTATAGTACTTGCCCATGATGCATTTTTGAAAAAGGGGAAAAAAATCAAACCGCCTTTTTTTTTATTAAACTTAATCAAAACATTTCAACGGATGAAAGAAGAATTTCAGTCAACATTTCTAGGAAGTTTTATTTTAATTTTAGACTTCTATAATAATAGGGGTTCTTCTTTTTCATTTTACATCAGTTTCTGTGATTTTCTCGCTTTGAATGAATTGTAGTAAAAGATTTCAGAGGGACAAGAATTAAAGTAAATAAAATTTGAAATAACTTTAGTACAAAATGCCTTATTTTTTCTTTTTTTTTAACTGAGGGTTCCCTTTCAGGAAATAAAAAAGATATAGAATCGAAAAGACGTGTGTACCAATTTGTTCGGTAGTAAAAACGCTTTTTTCGCAGACAAATGATCTAATTATTAATTTTATTTGTTCTGTATTCTATTTAACTCATATGAATATTATTTAAAATAGGCAGTGATTAGATATATTTTATATATTAAGATAATTAAATAAAAACAACAAAAAAAAAACACAGGTTACTATTGACCTTAACACGCGCACATGAAGACGTATGATAACGCGCACATATTCGATGTATATGGTAATATACACACATATATATGTATATATATATACGAAAACAAAGTAAAAAATATAGTATGATACAAGTAATAGACTAAATACTTTCACTTTCTATTCCACTTATTACAAAACAACTTTCACCGACATCAAAATATGAAAGAACGATTCCAAGTAAAAGAAAACTGTCTGTCAGCTTAATACGCACTGCTCCTAGGTTGTGATCACACAGCAACATTACTAACCAGCCAGCTGAGGTACCGGATCAAACGTTGGCACAAATCAGTAGTTTTATTTCCTTGAGTTAATCATAGTGAATACGTAATACAACTCGACAATAATCGTTAAAATAGTTATTGATTGTTTATTTATTAATCAACTTCATCTCCTACACAGATAAAACTGTAAGTAAAAATTAAAAACTAGCGTAAAATTACACACACACTTTTATTAAACTAGAAAATTGTAAAATAGTCTTAAGACTTCAATTGCCTAAATAAATTGTATGAATTTTATTACAGAATTATTTTTTTGTAGCACTTTTCAGTAATTTTTTTTTTTTACAGAATTAATAAAATAGATTACTTAAGAGCTTAAATTAAAAGAAAAAAGTTAGATTTTTATAAAATGTTAATATGTTTATAGTTGTGTAAAATAATAAGTTTCTGTTTACATTTTAAGTATTCATAAAAAAAATATTCAAACATTTAATTTTTTTAAATTACTTTTTATAGATTCAAAAATATAGAGGAAGTTCTCGATTCGAATCGGATTTTTATTTTTGATTATATGTTCAAGCTATGTATATACTCTTCTACGTTAAATGAGCGGTTATTGTGATGATATGTTATTTTGTTGAGAAAATTCAACGGTGTTCTCATTGTAAGATTTTGCCAGAAAATTAATAAATGAAAAACATTTTTAAAAGGAAAAAATCGACATTCTCTATATAAATAAATAATTAGAAGATAGTTACCTTGTACGAAGTAAAGTATTATGATCGCGAAAAATTTCGGTTTTTTAGATATCAACGGAAATATCCATTTTGACCATCCTTGAATCCATTTTGACTAGTTTCGGCGTGACGTCTGTATGTCTGTACGTACGTGCGTCTGTATGTACGTATCTCGTATAACACAAAAACGATTATATAGGATGTTGAAGTTTTGGATTTAGGACTGTTGAAACATCTAATTGTGCACCTCCCCTTTAAATTGCAATCGACTGAACCAAAAATGACCAACAAAACCCAAAATCCTCCAAAAATTGGATTTTGTCTTAACTGCAGTAATAAGTTCTCATCGAGAGCTTTTCAGCGATATATATTAAGTGGTAATTATTTTCATTGGTTCCAGATTTATAGCCAAATAAATTTTTAATTAATGAAATGTTTGGATCTTAAAGGGGGAAGGCACATCGGTTCAAATCGGAATTCATCTCCTTTTTTTTATTTCATAAAATTAGAGTAAAAAATAATAAATATTTCGGTATTCTGAGAATCATAGCTCATGCTAGATAGAAATTTTCTTAACGTCTTTTTTATGTTCCTTTTTTACTTTAATCAAAAAACAAGTTGTTTATCACCTTTGCGTTTTTTCGAACGGTTTTTTTTCCCCGTACAGGTATCAGTTTTGTCGGTTCCAGAATAAAACTAAAAAAAATATAGTATAAATTTAAAAAACAAATAAAATTATTTTTTTTTTAAATCTGGAAATAAATTACACTTTTCAAATTATTCAACATCGTCTTCAGTTTGATGTCAACTTCAAAAAGTCCAAAAATAAACGATGATTGAAAAAAAGTTTTTTTTTTTTTTTACTTTTAAAGGGATTTTTAAATAAATCTTTTTTGAAAAGTTTTTCACTCTAAACTATTTTACATATTGGTTACTATTTTAAAAATATACATTTTTAGTACTTTAAACTGAATTTTTATTATAAATTTGATTTAAAAAAAAAATAATAAAAAAGAATTACTATATCGTTGGTATTACTATATCGTCAGAAAATCGTCTTTATCTTTTCACCTTGCACTGTTACTCCGGTGCTAAATTGTTCTTTAACTTCATTAACTGCTTGTTCTATATAAAGATTAAAAAGTAACAAGATGTAAAAGTAAAAAGATTAAAAAGGAATATTTATATTCGGATTTAAATATTGTATTCTGAACAATGGAATCATAATCGGAATCCACTTCACTTAAAATTTCTTTGATATGCCTTATGTAGAGGCGTTTTATTCTTGAGAAAAGTGACTTTAATATTTTATATAGACAAAAATAAAGTATTAATTTTTATTCATTGTGATGGAAAATGTGTTTTAGCCTTTTTAAAAATTTGGTAGTTATTAATTAGTAGAACTACTGAAAAATTTAAGCAAATTACATAATTAAAGGAGAGGGGATCCAGATATCGTTAAAAAAACCTAATTAAAAAAAACTAAGCGAAAAGATCTTAGTTCCCACGTTATACTACTTCCCTTCCAATTCGTTTGAACAAACAGTTATCACTATAAATTTAAACCATTCTCTATTTAATTATGTCATAATAAAGTATTGATATTTGTTTAAACATTTTAAGGGGTATTTATTAAATAATGGGCATTTATCCAGCATATTTATTTCGAAAAGGTT